>CAEGAF010154097.1:0-36448 GCA_903067075.1 Micropoecilia bifurca
ACACACACACACACACACACACACACACACACACACACACACACACACACACACACACACACACACACACACACACAAACGAACACACACACGACTTTAGCCTCACCCATCCGTGTCTCTTCTTGCTTCTGGCCACCAGACTCACCTTCCCCTCCACAAATCTCCCCCCAACCCCAATTGGTGCGCACACAAATAAAAACCCACACTTACAGCTCACTGATTCAAGTCAATGCGAGTGTATCCTAACCTTCCGAGGACGGCGTTTGAAGTCTTTTTTACCTCCCCAGACCCACTCTCCCAGTGCCAGACACAGCCTAAAGTCCTGCAGACACTCACAGCAGCCTGTGGTCCCATCCACACCACCCATACACACATTCCCAGCAGGCTGAGAGGCAGCCGCAGGCAGGAGCTACAGACATAACACACGCACACACACACTCACGCTTACTTTTTCGGTGTATTATCAAACCTAATGAGCTGATAGATGTTCGACGGAGGCAAAGAAGCAGACAATCAGTTCCTCAGAGCGAGAAAAGACGGGAGAGGAAAATCAACAACGCTAAGTACAATTGTGTGCGTGAGTGTGTCTGTGCTCATGTGTGGGTTTTTTTTTTATTTTGTTTTCTTTCTACCTCGCAGCATCTCGCCTTTCAGAGGTTAAAGCTGAGTGATGGAGAAGAGCTAGCCAAAACAGGGCCTGCAGGTCCTGCCGGGATCCCTGCGGTGGAGCTGGGCTCTGTTTGGCTTGTCGGGGAGGAGACGCAGTAATGAGGGGAATTATTAAACAATCACATTCGCGGCACTCGGCTGCAATCAGTGGGCACTGCTTTATAGGCACGAATCAGACAAATACCTACGGTGTTAAAAATGTATTCCTATCTTGATAAAAAAATTTATTCCAGCTGAAGTCCCGGGGCCAGAAAATCCTTCCTATGCATCGGCGAGAACATCAATGGGAGGCTTTAATTAAAGACGGGCAGTTATCTCATTTCTTTAACCTTCAGCTCATTATATCAGCTCCGGTATTAAATAATAAGTGTAAGAACATTAAAGGTCTTTGGAGGGATAAGAGGTCTCCGTGGCACTCCCACGGCCTCGCTTTTGCCCACTCTTCACTCGGCTGACACTGAAATAACTAAGATGGCCCTACGCACTTCAATGAACCAGTGTGGACACCGAGTTCAGCCTAATTGGACAGACCTCTCTGATTGAGCACGAGACGACGGCCTGTTCGCGTTCTTCTCCAACCCTGACGATCCGACACAGAGAGAAAGAAGCTGGCAGAGCTCACGGGAAAGGGTGAGGATTTCTTTTAAAAAGGATAAAGCAATTGAATGTGTATATAGTTTGCCAGATTTAATCATCTATAACAATTATTTATTCCTTTCTGCTGCTAATTTTTGTCATTTTGATTGGTGAAGCTCCTTGAGTTTCCCTGCTGTGACTGGCCGTATAGTTTCCACACAAAGATATTTGTTGTACCAGTAAGAAAGGGAAAAGTGTAGCCTTCAATGAGCCAGTTCACTGGCACTGGGCAGCAATATGTAGGGGAGAAGTATGTGACTCTTTGCTTCTTACTACTAGGGATGACTATGATTACCCCCACGGTTTTTCAGGTGTCTCACTAACATTTTAAATATTAGGAATGGTATGACAGAATATTTTTAAAAAGTATTTTTGTTTTACAAATATTATCTTCTTTTGTTTTTCTATTTGTAATTTTAACTCTTGCGCCCTTTTTTGAACAGTAACCTGACAAAAAAGGAAGGGGAGACAGAAGAGAACGACTTACAGCAAATGGGTCAAGTCCAGGAATTGAACCCAGGACAAACTCCATCAAGACTTATCACCTCTGAACATGGTGTGACTGCTCTACTGACTGAGCCACCCAGAAACCCTTGATTATAGTTTAGAAAAACTAAAAATGAGGTACAAGAAACACACCTTCAGCTGGTGAGTATGTGGAATTAAGCTTTTTCTAGTTATTTACCTTTAACTAATTATTATTTAACCATGCAGGATTACGGCTACAATTCTACTGGCCCATTGAATCTGATATCTACAGTCCACATAGGTGTTCAGCCTATTTATCTGGATTTCATAGAATCTGACTGATTATATATTGCTGGTTAAAATAAAGTGTCTTGATGTACAATATGTACTGAATTACTGCTAAACGAATAACTGGAATAGTTTTTCAGATAAGATAAGAACAAACTATAAAAAGTTACTTATTTGCACAGATTGCATTCATTTTGCCTGGTTCATTTCAGAGGATTACATCAGGTGAATGGAGAGCGCTGGCATTTCTGAAACATTTCAAAGCTAAAATTATGTGTAATCATTCAGATGTTGTAAATTAACCATGCACTGATGAACACAGCTTTGAAATGACCAGTAATTCTATATTAATCTTATTTAACTTTTCATCAAAATAAACTTCAGGAAAGCCATGTCAGAATTTCTTCAGCTCAGTTCCAACTATGTAAAAAGCTAAACTTTTTACATAGTTGCTAAAAAAAAAGAAAAATGATTCCTAGAGGAAGTAAGATGGACTGAAACTGAACTACTGACCTTGTTCACAAGCCTGACTAAACACCCTTGCATGCACACACACACACACACACACACACACACACACACACACACACACACACACACACACACACACACACACACACACGGAGAACCCTACCATCAACCACTTACCCTTTGCCACTGGTGAAAGGCAACAAGATCTCTTAACAACGACTCGTCTTTTTCAATAAATTTTGCATGAAAACATACCGCCGGAGTACCGAGTTGCCTGCTGTCATACTAGAGGAGTCTTAAATGTTTAATGACAACAACACCAAACACATGTGCGCGCACAGAGTTGGTGTCAGGGTGCCGCTGTGATGGGGCCCCTCTTTTATCCTGACAGACACTATAAAGCTCCGGAGCCTCTCCACCACCCAACCCCACTCTTCGCTCTCCTTCTTTCACCCAGCGAAGGAACCTGGATGGAAATGAAGTTGGAGTGTTATAATAGGTGTATGAGTGCGTGTTTTGGGTGCAGGTGAAAAGGAAGAGGATCATGCATGCGCTTGTATATATCCTACCCTCGTCTTTATGAGGTAAAGTCGGATGGGAGTCGAGGGGGGAAAAGAAGGAATGAGTCTTATTTTAGACAGGATATAGGGTTTCAAAGATTCTGTGACGGAAAACTCTTATATTTTCTTTTGCTAGAATGAGGACTTTTTCTGAGCTCCAAACTCAAACTTAAACCTCAAACTATTTTAATTGTAACGAGAGAGGAGCACAGGAGGCACTTTGTGAGGGATGCCAGAGATTCTTCTGGTCCTTGTAGGATATCAGAGAAAGGTTTCTCTGCACTCTCGCCACAAAGTCAACCTTGCTCCTGGTGAATGTTGGACCACTTTAGGAGAAAGGTTTGCTTTGTCAAAAATTCAGTGTGTGGTATTCATGGGCAGGAAGATGTAAATAAGGAGAGGAAGTGGTGCGGCGATGAGAATCAGCTCTTCTACAGGCGATTTCACGCCAGATCTGATTGGTCCACTTTAGACAGGCATTCTGTAGGTTTCACCAACTCAAATTTAAGACTTTTCAAGACCTTATGAGTGAAACTTAAGACCCATGATATACGTACAAAAGCTAGGTAGCTTGACCCTTGCTAGCTCGGTATCTAGCTATCTAATCAATCAAATATGAAATGATAAATAAACCCCCCGACGAAAGTCCAGGCCTAAATAGTCCTGCTCATATTTACCGTGCAAGACAACAGGACACCCATTCCTCCAGGTTCCTTATCAACACAATACTCATTGTCTCCTTTAAAGTTAAGGCCCCTCGTGTCCAGTCAGTCTTACAGTTTCATCAAAATGATTCAATCCTAGCAGGTTTAATCAACTTGCCTCCGAGACAGCTGTATCAACCATTTGCAATATATTAACACGTCCACAGGTGGAAATGCAAACACACAGGTACACAAAACAACAAACATCCATGCAGGCAGACCAGCTAAAGCAGGGTCAGAGATAAAGAAAAAGATTCCTATCGATGCTAAAGGATATTGAAGCCTTAATAAGAAAATAGATATAGTCTCCTGGCCTTACGTTGCACTGTTAGCTTTATTTGTTTTTGCGATTGTGATCTAAGAAAGGCAATAGCTTAAAATAAATGGAACATGTTTCCTTCAAAGTAAGGCTGCTATCCCCGCCTCTGTTAAATAATAAACTTAAGACTTGATGTTTTTTTTAAAGAAGATTAATCAAAGCGTTACATTTGTTGGACAACACTTTGATCAGCTGTTATGTTGTTGTTATTTAAGTCCTTTAGAAATAAAGTTGTATGCTATGATATAGAAAATCTGAACTGAAAATGAAATGTTTTTATGTCAATCATATAGTCAGTTACATATGTTTTACTTTGAAGTTTACAAAACATTGGCCAGCTTGTGCAATTCTAAGCAAGAAAATAATCAAATTGTGAATATTTCAATCCTACCTTCATATTTAATTGGGGCCCGCCATAGCAATGCATAGGATGTATGAGGGAAAATAGCAGTCTTTCAAAGGAGCTTATATTTTATGAACAATGTTACTTGTTATGAATTTGGTGTTAAGAGATGAGATTTTTTTTTCTGGTGACAAACTGCCACAAAGTATAAAGTAGATTTTTATTTTTGTGTTGAATGTGTGTTTTATAATATATTTATTTGCAATATATTTACCAGCAATGACAAAAGAATTACTAACTGCACAATTCTTTAGTATAAGAAAGTAGTATTTCAAAAGAGTAGAATAAATCTTATGATTTTTGAACAATAACAATAATTGTTGTTAATCTGTTGCTAAGAGATGAGCATGTTTTCTCATAACCAAGTGCCACAAAGTAAACATCTGATTTTTACTTTTGCAAAATTTACCAATTTTCTTCTATCTAAGTAGAGAAGGAGTATTTCAAAAGAGCTTATGTTTTATAAACTATAATTAATTTAGTGTTAAGAGATGAGCATTTTTTTCTGGTAATGAACTGCCACAGATTATAAATCAGATTTTTACTTTTGTGCTGAATGTTTGTTTTATAATATATTTACCACCACCAACAACAAAATAAAACATCTTCACTTTTCTGCAAAATTTACCAAGTGCACAATTCTTAAGAAGTAGTATTTCAAAAGAGCAAAAGAAATCTTATGTTTTTTGAACACTAACAATATTTGTTGTTAAACTGTTGCTAAGAAACGAGCGTGTTTTCTGGTAACCAAGTGCCACGAAGTAAACATCTGATTTCTACTTTTGCAAAATTTACCAACTTTCTTACGTCTAAGCAGATAATCAGTATTTAAAAAAGAGTTTATGTTTTATGTTTTTACTTTTGTGTTGAATGTGTGTTTTATAATACATTTATCATTAACGACAAAAAAAAAAAAGCTACAAACAAGCTTCACCAATCAGGCCTCTATGGTAGAGTGAGAGGATGTACATGGTAACCAGCTTGAATTAGAGACAGTCAGACCAGGGAAAAACTAAATTAATAATCTAAAAAGCCATGTTTGCCAGATCATTAAGTGCTAGTTTGTAGATCTTTGAGGAAAATATACAGAAATTTATAGTACAATGATTTTGTAAGGCAGGTCCAATTAAGAAAAAGTGAAGGGGTGTAATACCTTCAGGTACAGATGTACTAACAATTGTGTACACTCCAGTCTCCTCCCTATCATATTTGGCAGTATTGTCTTGGGGCAGAATTGGGAATGTGTTTCTGGTAGAAGCAGAGAAAGGCCTCTAAAGGTGTTACAGCAGTAGTGCAGCATAGATGTATCTACTACACGAAATCTGATCTTGGTCTGCATTACAGTCATAAGAGGCCACAAAGTTGCCAGTGAAGATGTCAACCTTTCTTACTTCAGTAAGACATCCTTTTTTTCCTGACACTAGCTACAAAGACACAGAAGGCGCATATGATCTTGTTTTGTTTCTAGACTTATTGCACCTGACCCCTGAGGGAGAAAAAACAATCACCATGTTGTTCTGGTGACCGACATGCTCTTAGAAGCTAAACCTGCACATAGTCTCTTTCTACCACTTATTTGTCTGACTGTAACGTTTTTTTTTTAGTTTTTTTTCCTGACAGCAGGGAATCGCATGACATTACAAGGCCTATGCCTAATAGCAGGATGGGAGAAGGAGAAAAATATGAGCTGATGGATTGATGAATGGAGGGACTGAATGATGGATGGAACAGCAGACTCTCTGGACTCAAAGTTTGTATCTGTATATCACCAATCAACATATTCTGTTCCCAGGTGGGGATGGTAGTTTCAAATGAGCTGTGCAGCAGGAGCAGGCATGTCAACACGCAAATTATCCTTCCGCTCACCCTTTCTTGTCTTTACTCTTGTCCTTGTCTCGGTCTCTTCCTCGATCTCGCTCCCTCTCTTTCTCCCTGTCCCGGTCGCGGCCCTTGCGCCGACTCCTGTCCCGCTCCCGGCTGTTGCTGCGGCTCCTTTTGCGGCTGTGGCTTGTTCGGTGGCCGCGGCTGCTGCTCCTGCTGCGGGACCGTCGGTGACGAGAATGAGACCTGGAAGAAAATAAAACCGCTGTTAGCATACAGAGGCCACATCAGAAGAAAATATTTTCCAAGTCTTGCCACACAGGATTCAGGTCTGAACTTTGACTAGGACATTCTAAAATGTTTCTTGGTAGAGTACTCGGTATCTGGACTCTATGTTTGCTTTGAACCCAAAGCAGAAAGACATGAGCAGAGTTAAATAATTTTTAACTCACATAATCTATTTTGTTCTTATAACATTCACACTTCTTAATTTCATACCAGCCTAATATAAATACTTCAGGAAGACAACCCTTTTCCCTCTTTAACCCTTTTCATTGTGACTCTCTGCTGTATTTTTAAGTTTCCACTTGAATTATTTTCTTTAGGTATTTACAAAAAGGCCATAAATCATTCTGTCCAAATGGAGGTAGGGCAGTTTCATCAACTAGATGTATGTGGTAGTAGTGACAGGGAACAAAACTAACAAACAAGATGTGTGAACCTGGAATTTGTAGATGCAGAACAGAACAGGTAATGTTTCGCCGGATGACTGTTGTACTTCGCAGAGAAAACTCTCCGAGCAAAACATATTTCAGTGTAATGAAGGCTTGCAGCTGGGTTTTTGGAACTACAGCAGACCTTAAATCAAAACCAAATTGATGAAATCTGCTCAAACACCCATCACAAAATTAGATCAGCACTGTATAGATTACATTATACTATCACAGCACAGTAATGTTTGCATCCTTTAAACCACAAAACGATACTTAATCTGATCAAATTTCCCAAGAGTGGAAAGATTCATCTTTCATTGGATGGGTGTAATAATAGTTCTATACAAACCAATACACCATAAAACACACACACACACGTGCACACATACACACACACTGCAGAAATGGAGCCAATTAGAGACGGGCTTAGAGGAAGACCTGTCCTCAGTATTGATCCTGACGCTGGACCTCTGGTCTCCGAGAGATTTACAGTGGAAGATTTACTTTGTTAGCTGTAGCACACAAAAATTTATACACTGATTTAAACAGCAGAGGAAAAAATCAAAAGTAACTTATGTGTCATTGCAGCTAAATGATCTAATAAACCCTATTTATGTGTCACAGTACATAACACAGACATACTGTAGAAATATGAGTTTTTACGTGATTGCCTTTTGTGTCTCGAGCACAGTGTGTGTGTGTGTGTGTGTGTGTGTGTGTGTGTGTGTGTGTGTGTGTGTGTGTGTGTGTGTGTGTGTGTGTGTGTGCGCTGTGTATCAAACGGGTGCTGGGTGGAGGAGGTGTGTGGGGGGCCATGATTGGTTGCCTCAGTGGAAATCGGCAGCTGAGATGCCGTTATTTTCCATCATCTATCATTTTATTGATTTGTCTATAAAAACAGTCAAACCTGCTGTCCGCGAGCTTTATTGCTTTCCCCCCTTTATTAGTTTGCAGTTTGGGACATCCAGAGCTGTCTCTCTCCCAACAGAGAACTAATCATTTTCTTCAGACACCTGTCACCACCCTAACAGACAACACTCCGACAACTGTTGCAATCAATTAGGCCCCGGTGATCCTGATCACCCAAGGGCCACTGAGCCGTGTCAAAGTCTCTCTGTGAGGGAATCTTGGGGAAAAGGAAAAAAGAGGATAAAAAAATAAATAAAAAATACAAAAAAACCCAAGGCACTTTTTCCAAAGTCACTGATGCCCAAGAAAAGAACTTTCTCTTTAGAAGTTAAAGTCTCAAAATGATTAATGTTTTTATTATTATTATTATTATTATTATTATTTTATTTTGACTTGACTTGTTTTGTGCAGAAATAAAAGAACTGGATTAAGACATTAATTCCGAACTCACAGCGAAAAATACATTACATCGTAATAACTTATCCTCAGGCGAAAAGTTAGAAAAAGTGACAAGGTTTAGAAAGCAAAAGAGAGGAGAAAAGCAACAGGTACGAATCTGTCATTTGTTATCCCCTTTCTGGACTCTTGATCATTTTTGGCTGGTTGGTCTGCCCTCCATTCGGACTGACTAAGAACTGGGCCAAGTTTTACCCGTTACAGTTTGCTTGTCAGTTATATGTTCTTATCTTGAGGGCAAAAAAACCCATGTGCAGCTTTTATTTATGGATTTTACTTCAGCTCTTAATACGATTCGACTCCACATCTTGCTGAACAAACTCCTCCTCCATCTTAATCTTGAGGTTTCCTTAGTGAAATAGATTTGAGACTTTTTACATGCACATGCCGACAATAAGAGCTTGCAGATGACACTGTTACAGTCAGTCTGCTACAGTAGGAAGGGATTCATCGCGAACCTGTTTTTTGACTACTTTGTGAAGTGGCGTGATGAACATTGCCTGAAGCTGAATGCCAGAAAAACAAAGGAGTGGAAGATAGAGTTCAGGAACACTACCCACTCTGCTGTACCAACAATAATCAATGAATCTCTAGTGGAAACTGTGGACAGTTACAGGTGCCCGGAGACTATTGTGGACAATTCAACTTCAACCACAATACTGCAGAAATTTGAAAGGAGGGCCAAGAATGAGTTTATTTTCAATGAAATCTGAATCGTTTTAGCTTTGATAAAACACTCCCGTTTTTATATTGCAGATCTTTTATCAAGTCCGTTTCAACATGTGGTATTGCTTGGTATGGCAATGTGTCATTGAAAAATAAGAACAGTCTGTTCTGTCCTGTTAAAACGGCCAGCAAAATAATTGGCATTCGGCGGCGCCCCATGTCTGATATCTGGAACAGACAGATTGTGAAAAAGGTCAAAACAACCATAACCAGCAGAGACCATCCCTTTTAAAGGAATTTGTTCTCTTTCCCTCAGGTCGAAGGTACAAGTTGCCCCTATAAGGTGCAATCATTCTGTGCCAAGGTTGCCCTTTGTCAGCGATTTTGCTTGTAACCTTTATGGATGGAAGTCCTAGGTGCAGCCAAAGTGTTGAGGGGTTCTGATTAGGAGTTTACGTGGCCTTATGATCGGGTCACTCCTTTGTGCAGATGATGTGGTTCTGTAGGCTTCATCAGATTGTGATCTCCAGCTTTCTATGGAGCTCACAAGCCGACAGGATGCAGATTAATACCTCCGAATTCGAGACCATGGTTTTGAGCTGGAAAAATGCAGAAAGACCTTAGACCAGGTTTCAAAGATTATTGTTAAAAACAACTCGTGCTGTGTAGTGTGTTTTTCTTTCCCACCGGAAGCAACCTTGACTTTGTGTTTCTTTGCTTATCTGCGTTTCATTCCTGGAGCAAATCACTGATGAAGCTATTGCTGCCATTACCCATGTGTAGCCTTATTCTTAGAAAACTTGCATCTGGCTTACTCTGTTTTGTTGATAGACAAACCAATTGTCAGAGATTGCTGACATAAACTCTGTGAATTCTTTTTTCAAGAGAAAGTAACCTGTCCCTGTGCTTTTGCAGGGATTTGTGCTTCTTTTCTTAAACTGGAATATGAGTGTTTTTCAATTCACCTCACTGTTTTGTCACTTTATAGCAGCTTGGGGAAGAAAGTATACCACTTCCCTTAATAAGCCAAGTTTTGTCGAATTCTTTCTCTAAAAGAGAATGTTTTATTAAATATGCTTGCTAAGGAGGAAACATTGCTGCATCGTCAACAGGTTTATGAAATCAGCTGGTTTCCCCAAAACTTCTTCTTCACTGTGCTATTAATTAATTGGACCAAACCAGACTCCAGATAACCAGATATAAATAGGATCTGACTGATTTGCCTGGAAATTACATTTATTGTAAATGTCTGTTTTACAAATAAACCGAACTGCATCGAATCGGTGGTTTAGTATTCTGCCCAGGCACACTTGGAAACGTTAACTGGAAAATTTAAGGCTCGAATCAGCTAAATGTTGATCTGCTCAGGATAATAAACATAACGACATATGTGATTCAGAGGTACATGTGAGAGTGGTCGCAAGAGATGTGATTTATAGTGTTTAATGCACTGCACACAACTTGACAAGGCCAAAGTCAGAAAATGAGTTCTAATGGAAAAAACATGAAGAGAACCATAAATGAGTTAACATTGTGTATGTTTATAATCAGCAGTACATGAGGAAAAATGCAACAAAGCCACAGAGTTCCAAGTCTGAATCCCATATTTACAGCCAAGCAAATTTTGGCCAGAAGCAGAGGAAGCAATAACCGCAGTTCAGCTTCTCTGCTCTTGTTCTCGCTTCCCTTTCTCCGTCTGATGGCAACACAAACATCCCACTTCTGGGGTGTGCAGCAAATTAAATTTACTGTAGTTAATAGAGTGAGCCTGTGCTGCTAAATGTCAATTTCCTGACCAAGACCTTCCCCTTGGAGAATGATTAGCTAATTTGAGGCTGGGAATAAATGGGCTAATGCAGGACTCACACAGATAAACAGCCCCAGTTGGACCCCATTCCAAGCTCTTCCCCTGCTTTACATTTCATTGGCTTTATTATCTCCAGGGAAAATGGGTCCCCCTATGACCTAAACATATTTTCATTTCTAATAAAAGGCCCTTGCTGCTTGCCCCCACATGCAACCCACCCACATACACACGGCCCCTCGCAGCCTTCTACCTCCATTCGTTCCTCGTTTCATCGTCCAATCCATTATATCGGAGCTCTGCAATTGGCTGGGACCATTTTCCTGGTGAATTATCAATAGAGTAATTATGCTCCATGTTGGGAGCTGGGCTGAAGCTTATCGCCGCTGACCCCCCACGGCGTGCAGGGATATGATCCCTCACCACGGCCCATTGGGGTAATTATGTATCCGGGTGTGAAGCTGGATGGTGTGCTGCCTTTATCTGTATTCTATTTCTGTTTTCATTGAAAATTGGACATTAACGGCAGCCATGCGATACCCACTAGTGTCAGATACAGGTGAGCGTCTCCACTGGAATCTGACCCCAACCAAATCATTATTCATAGTACATCATTTGGCAGAAACAGACGGATTGTCCGAGAACCGTTCCTCTAACCTTATCTTGGCCCCCGTTCAATGCGGTGATGGACATTCACCGTTTTATTTTTACCCCAAACTGCCAACCTGGGAGAGGAAGACAATGGTAAGCTTAGCTTTAAATTATATGAATTCTGTAAAACATGGAGCTCATCTCATCGGTGATGATACCCAAAGGAGCTAGCATGCCCATTAAGCCAGCGTTCCACAGCAGTAATTGATGTCCATGTAACTTTAACCCATTTCCATCTTGGTAGTCTCTCATGGCAGCCTGACGAATGATTAGCTAAAAAGCAGAAATGCACTTCCAATGTTAAATGATGGCCATCTTGGTTTCCTGAATGAAAATGGAAGCGTGTGCAACAACAAAAAACACTTTTTATATTAAATCTTACATTGTTTTACATTTGCATATCTAAAGAAGTAACTATAGGAGTATTCTTAAGAAAAGGCTTTCATTTTACTAACAGCTACAGAATTTAAAGTTTATGTTTCCCTCACTGGAACACGAGTGTTAAAGTAAACGGAAGTTGTGGAGACTTTATGATCCTGTGATGCAAATCTCTAAAGGTTAGAGTAGGTTGTTTTAGGGATTTTGCCTTCCTTGCCATGCTCCTCACTATGCGCAACAGCAAAATAAACATTGTTTTCCTCAGTTCCAGTCATTTCACACTTCTGGTATTTCAAACGGTTCAATATGCTGTGTAACTTAACTTCCTCTTAGCCATTTAATATAGAAACAAGCCCACAGCATCACAGACAACCCACCTTATTTAACAATAGGCTGCATTTCAACATAGACTGGAACTGCAGAATACAAATGTAATTCATTTGAACAGTCCATCTGGATCTTGAAATCTCTATTTAAAATACAGGAAACAACAACTCACCTGAAAAATGAACAGCATCAGCCATATTCAGCATAATAACAGGCATTAATCCCACACAATAGAATTGACAGAAGCATTGTAAAGGGAAACATTAATACAATTGAATGAGCACAGTTTCTGTGAGACTGTTTGATATGATGAACAAGAACGAGAAGTGTTTTTTTTTTGTGTGTTTTGTTTTGTTCAAAAGGTTAAAAAAAAACTCTCTTCAACAAGAAACGAATGTTCCCAGGGTCTTAATGCGGCATCTGTATTCGGAAACATCTGGTTGTTCAGATATGCTCGTATTTACAAGCTATGCTGCATTTATCCATCCTTTACATCCCGACCTACCTCAGTCTTTGTATTATTGAGCCAGTATAACAATACTGGTTCAAGTCTACAATACTGGTTCAAGTATACAATAGTGTTCAGTGTGAAATAAAATCAGAAAAAAAATCTGTTGGTATGTATGCAGTAACCTACATCGACGTTAAACTGGCATTTTTACTATTAAAAACTAACTTTACTATTAATGACATGCCATACAGACTGAGGGGAAAAAGTGGCGAACCTGCTGCAAGTAGAAACCAGCGTTAAGAGTACAGGCCTATTCATGTCGTATGAAGGTCAATCAATAAAAACAAGGATTTTGAAATGCATATGTCCTGAATGCTTCTGGAATGAAGAGGGTTTAAAAAAATCAACAACACAATCAACTGGGAAGTCCCAACGTTAACAGTAAACATTTAGATCTAATTGTTGGACAATACAATTTATTTTACCAGCGCAACACAGACTAATAAGTAATCAAAAAGTACCCACAAGCCACATGGAAACTACCGAAAAACTCACCAGTGAACTTTCCAAGCAGCTGATTGATTGAAAAGGAAATGAGTCTATTAAATCTAAGGCAATCAACGTTTGAAGAACTTCATTAATGTGCCGTTCCCCGTCGAGTTATTTCCAGTGACGGAGGCTTGCAGCAGCTTCATGTTCAACTAAAAAGTGACTTTCCTTTTCCTTTTCTTTTTTTTTCTGCTGCCATTTCAATGTATCTAAAAGCACCTTGAGTGAGCAATGAGCATTTCCTGCTGCCAAAAAGACGTGGAAAACAGCTGTTCCCGCCTGACGCTGCCTGCTGAATGGAATGCAAATATGTTAACCATCCAGAATTTATTACTTTTGAGTGCTCTTCAAACGCAACGGCAGACACAAGTTTAATTTATGATATTCCTCTAATTATGAGAGCTGTTGAAATCATTTCCCAAGCTGCCTCCTCCCTCCGAGCAGCCACATTATCTGTTCCCCTGGTTCACAGAACACGCACACACTCTGGCTCGGCTCCGTCATCCGCCGCGCACGGCTCTGCGAAAACATAAATATAGCTCCGCACGCTAAATAACACGCCGGGAATCACTGGAAAGTAGCTGACTGTGAGCACAATTAACACAGCAAAAGATGGAGCATGAAAGATTCGGAGAAACATTTTTTTTTTTTTTTTCACTCCCCTCTCTCTCTCCGTTCCCCCCTTTGCTTCATAAAAGCGGTGTTTAGATTTGTCATAATCTTCAGTTTGCTTTTAATTTAGCAGTCGTCAACACAAACGTCTGCGATGTCGCGAAGCAGAAATGAGACCCCATGCAGGCCACCCACTCGCTGTGTCCCACCAAGACACACTCACACAGTCAGATTCAGCCACAAGCCACAAGGTCAAGTCATTTAGCAGAGTTCAAAGGCCTTCAAAGGCACCTCAGATCTATATGAACCTACAACAGCCAGCCAACGATGAGGGAAAAGACGACGTTCAGCAGCTAGACGTGGACGACATCTGCATGCTTGCATATGCGCATGAGTAGGTGTGTGTTGTTAAATGTTGCATGTGTACAATGCTCAGCCACATACGACTAGCATCACTCCTCATCGCAATCCTAAACGTGGCCGTCTGGTGCGCCCCCGCGACCCCTGACCTCTGTGCAGCCGCAGCTCGACATGACACCCATTAGCAGCTGGAGTTATGGGGAAGGGTTTTCTGTGTGGCCCGGCTCAGCCGTTCAGTCCAGACACGAGGTCAAGTGGAGGTCTCTTTCTCAACTAGGTGCTAACTTGCCAACTCTCTCACAGCCACTCGCGCAACCATAACCCACTTTTTTCCCTCCTTTCCTTCTCGTGCGGATTAGGTGTAGAAACAATTAGGTACTCTGTGGTCGAGTCAGGAGAGAGCTGTTTTGGTTCTCAGCACCTCCATCTGCAACTTAAGTAGTGGGCCAGTATATTGTGGCATCATAGCTTTAGTAAAAAATATCAGCTTCATTGTGTTTAAATTGACTCAACTCAATTCAGTTTATTGTATTTATACAACACAGTTCCCCACAAGGCATTTTGATGCTGAGCGTAGATGGATAAAATGTAGAGGGTCTCTACATTCAGGTTGTATTTTCTAGATTTTCTCTCGTTTTTGAGCATTTGAGTGCAAATATCAACCTCAAAACTACTTGAATGTTGGCTGGATTATTTTAATTCCACAAATTAGGAAGCAGGACAATCCTTAAACCAGCTTCTAATTTTCAGAGTGTTCAGTCTATTTAATGAACTTTTTTGGCAGCAGCACTAGTTTAGATTAGCTCTGTTTCAAAATCAAAAACTAAATGTAGATTTTTCAAAATAGAGATTGTGACCTTTGGTATCTGTTATTTTGTTTGTTAAATTATTTTTTAAAGATAGTTTTAGAGCTTTTCTGGGGATTTAGCCTATTTAAGGTCACTTGTCGAGTTGAACTTGAATCTAACGCAGACTGGTGAGCAAACAAACAGTTTTAGTGAATATCATGTAAATCACTGATATGTAAATTTGGGCCAACATCGATATACAATATCAATATTGCTGTTAAAATGAAGCAATTCTATTTATTATTTATATATTTCACCACCCTTTTGACACTTTGAAAAAAATTAAAACACTACCGACTCCAACACTGCTTCGGCCGAACTCCCCACAAACCTGTGTGCATCACTATCACTGCCTCATGACCAACCTCTCTCAATCTCCCTGTAGAAAAAAAAATGGAATGTTAAAAAGAAAAAAAACATCATTTTTTTAATATCAGACCGATACAGATACCAAAACATTAAGAAAAATGTCTAATATCGGCCTATCTTGATATTAGGTTTGATACTGCATCCCTGGTGCGATCAGTCAGATAATGCAAAACACCAATGTGTAAAATGTTTACGTGCCGATGTGAAAAATCTGTGAAAAAAGTAGTTTGTTTTTATACATATATATATATAACCATTTTCTTTTAGACAACAGAAGAAGAAAAAAGTTCTGAAAAACTTAATTTTCTTAGAGACTTAACCAGACCAGAAAACAAAAAAGCAAATTCCATACATGTCAAGAATGTGCAGGTATGCTCCAATGAGATGCAAAGAAAGCAGGTGAAGGACAATGGGAGAACTAAGCACTGAAAAGAAGGGATGGAAAATAACCCTCGACGTGGCAGTAAAGAACAAAAATAGAATAAAAAATAGTGATTCTGGGTTTATGGAGAAGACAGAGCAGACAGCCGTGCTTTTCACATCAAGCTGGCTCCAATTAGCAGGTGTGCTCTCAGACACTCACTGCCCCCCTCCTTCCTTCACTCTGGTCAGGGAAGATGTATTTTTCTGCCTTTTATACGCATATATTTATGAAGTGATAGGAGATCTAAGGGCCTTTAGCATAACAGCCTTTTACTGTTTAAATGTGGGGCTGCTCAGGCCCCGTGTGCTTAAGTGATTTAGAAACCTCACAACTCCGGTATAAGAAAAATCATAAACGCTGAGACAAACCATGTGGGCGGACTGTAAAAGGCATGGAGGAACAGGACGACAAAAAGCAGGCACACATTCCACTATTAAAAGGAAACTACACTTAATTAAACACCCAAGACACAAATGGAGTAGCGCCCCATAAAAAGCAGGGGGGAAAAAAAAACACAGAAAAGAACAGCGGCAATAATTTTTCCTCATCGCTGGAATAACATCGAGTTGTCTTCTGACAGAACAGAGACTTCTCTCACAAAGAAGTTTCAAGAAAATCATTTTTGTTTCCCATACGCTGTCAAGGCTGAACAAAGAGGAGAGGAGGAAAACACACAAAGAAAAACCAACAAGTGAATAGCGAAGAAAAGGCTTCCATCCTCAGAGAGAAAAGCCCTCTCCTCTCCAATAAGGCTCTCGCTTCACAGACCACAGAGGGCAGATTTTAGCTTCGTTTCAAATTATGAAGGGGGAATTTCTGCAACGCGAGGATCCGACAACATACTGCCTTCGTCTGAGCAGATTCAACGCACTTCTATTAAAGATGCACAGAGAAATCGCCCGGTGACCGGACTTGGATGATTTAGAACTTGATCGGCTCTGATTTGAAACAGTGAATGCGCCGCACTCGAACAACATAAGGTCACATTGACAACACTTTTCTGTCTCGAGGTTGTTACTGAGTGAAAAAAGAGTTAGCTACTTTTAGCATCAAGGAGAAGTTCGAAAACAAAGTTTGGAAGCACACAAGATCTAGGAAGCTTCTAGGAAAGAAAATATTTTCCATGGAGGCGTGTAGGCTCATTTCTGCTCCCTCTTTTAAAACGGCAGTCAGACTCCAGCAGAAAATAGGAAGCTGAACAAAGTAGATACCAACGTTTTATTCATGTTACTAACTGTACAGGGAGTACCCACAGCTGCTGTGTTCTTTGAGCCAACAAAAGACATAAGTAAACGTTAAAAATGTGAACTGTGTACTTATTTTGTGCTTGTTTAAAAATCAGAGGGATTCTGTTTCTCTGCAGAGCTGAGACACAGACTGCTCTCTTACACACAGTGTGACATCACCTCTGCTTCTACTATAAATAACTAATGATCAAGAGCATCAGGAAAGCTCCTCCATAGTTCCATGCTACAAATAAAATACCTGTTCATTTTTGAAACGATCTAAAGAAAAATGTAATGTTTTTTGCACCTTAGTCCCATAAGACTGGTATGTGTTTTTAGATTTCCAGTGATGCAGAGAGACATGGCTCCATACGTTCTGGTTGTTTTTGAGAAAATTGTTGATTTATTTTACTGTGCAGAGTTGCATTCAGACAGTAAAACAATTGACCAAAAAAGTATTTTCTTTTTTAGAATTATTTTTAAAAATTGGAAACAAATCAGTAATAAAAGCTCAGAGCTTTAAAAAAAAAAATAAAAAAATCAAGGCTCAGAAATTGCCTGCATGTGTGTCTCTAAAGATAGTAAAAATGTACTTTTTTTCTTTATTTATGCCCAAATATCTTTTGTACAAACAAATAATATTTTTAATATTAACCTTATCATGCATGAATTATGATCCTTTGTGTCAGGATTTTTTTCAATTTTGTTCCTTTTTTCTGAAGGCATAAAAAAGGTAGGACATTTTTTTTGTAAAAACAAATTATTTTTTTTTGGGTGATCAATTGTAATTTTCTCCAAATACGAAGTTGTTATTTCAAAAATACATCAGTAGTACTGGTCTTTAGAGGTTATCTGATGTCACAATATGTTTTTTTTACCAGCAAAAGTTGTCTACAGTAGAAAGATGGACCAGGTCAGTCGGCATGCTTTTCTGTCTGTCGGCCATATTGGATTTAACAATTTTTTTTTTTTTTTTTTTTTTGCATTTGCAGCTGATGGCCAGTAGTTGATAGTATATTTTATGATTAGTGTCCACTTCAGTGGTCTGTGTGCATTTATAACATAAAAATCCACAAGAAGCACAAGAAAATGGATTTTAGATAGTTGTCCACTGTAGTGATCACTATGCATGAAAGGGTTAAGCAACTCCTTAGACATGTATAGTCATACATGTATAGTCATACATGTCTAAGGGGATTGTAGTTATTCTAATCCAAATGAGAAATGTTCATTTCATTTTGGCATGCAAAATCTAAAGGTTAATTAAAATCAAGAAGAAGTTCAGCAACAAATTTAGTCTGTGTTAAAATTCCAAACCAAACCGGTTTGACAAAACTGTTCACTCCATTTAAAATAAGCATTTTTCTCTTCATGTTAATGCCAAAATTGTGGTTGAAATTTCTCAACACCGGCACCAACTCTTTCTGCTGTTTGTACAACACAATACCCGGCCACAACTATCTCCGCTTGCTTCTCCTGTCCTCTGCTCAGCCAAACCCCAACTGGATAGACAGAGCAAAAAAAGAAGGACAAACCTCAAATATAAAACCCCTCATGAGCTCACCGAGAAAGTGTTTCATTACTTTCAAACCGACTGTCAAGTTTTCTAGTCAAGATGCACATGATATTCATTTCAACTCTCCACTACATCTCTTTTCTTTTTCTTTTTTTTGCTTTCACAGTTATATTCCCAAATGTGAGAGTGAAACCACATGTTGTCTGGTGTGTTTGCGTCGTGCTTTGCTTGTCCAAAGTGAACTGACAAGTGCAGGCAGTGGTTTCATTAGCAGGCAATTTGCTCTCGAGTTGTTCAGAGGGGAGAGAAGGTGTGTCACAAAGTTGTTGTTTTTTGGCAACACACACAGCTCTGCTCAGAATAAGTTAAATTAAGTGCTTGCACACAGAAATCTACACTAGAGATCAAAACAGTCATTTTTTTATGCCAAATTATATCAAAACTTTGTACCTCTTTAGTTTGAGATAACAAGTATAAGGGAACCTAAACAAAAAAATGCAAACCAACAGCTTCCACAGGGGATCTGACAAGCATTATCCTTTGTTGACACACCTTTTAAAGGGTCAATTTACAGCTACGTTGTTGAAATATATTAACATATGAGTCAGAACATCTCTCATTCACATCTCATTACTTTCTTTTAATTCAGAAATTGGCATACATTGTCTCAGTATTTGGTACAATTGCCTTTTTAAACTCTATGACTTGGGGGAAACATCCTTCCTCAAGATGATGTTTCAGAATTTGTACATTGTTATTTATTCACTATGTCAGATTTTTATTAAGTTCATGAGGTCCACCTGGAACAAAACACCCAAATCACAGCTACGATTGTGTTCTGTTCTGACCTAATATTTCAAAATATAACAATATCAACAAGGCCAAGCAGCTGACTTTTAATTTCACCAGACAACAGGATGTCTAAAAAAATTAAGGTCTTTCTCCCCGAGTGCTTTTGCAAACCCTGCATTTCATTTGATGCTTTTGGAGTGATGGCTTCTTCTCCATCTTCTTCTTCTCTGATTCGCCTTTCAGTTTATTTCAACTTAAATGACTCACTTAAGGCTCTGAGTCTTTTGTTCCAAGGATTAATACACACAATTTGCAACCAAACGCTAGCACCTTTGTCACAACCCAGTCTCCTTTCCAAACAGTGCCTGAACAATCCTGAGGGTCTGTTGAACAGATAAATGTGGATTTGGACATTTTACTCAAGGATCAGCCAGAGTTGAAATAATCGTAGGAATCCTAACAAACAAAATGTGGTAAAAGTCTAACAGTGGAAAAGGTTGTCTTTTCATGCAATGTATAAAATAATATCCGTCTCCTAATGTATGCCTGTTAGAAAGTTAACACTGTGCCAGGGTCTTCCGAGTGTCGGCATCCATATGGTTGGAGCCCCAGAGTGAGCAGCTGACTGAGGTTGGTCCATGCATGCACTCTCAGCTCCAGTCTCAGAGGACGGGCTCAGAACCTGGCCACCAAATCACACACAGCGCACCGCTGTGTTTCTTTGTGCACATCTTTAAAAGTATAAGAGCCGCACGCGACGGTGTTTATCTGCGCATAAATTAAGACCAAAGGCATTTCGATTAAAAGACGGGCAGAGATAAAAATGAAAGTTTGGTAATTGAATACTTGTCGGGGTGACCTCGGAGCGCGCCGGACCGCCAATGACCTGATGTCCTGCTGGGAGACTGACACCAGGGTGCGATGTGTTGGTCCGACTATACGCGGCAGGCAACCAGTGGAAACTCCCATACACATGCACACGCGCACACACACACACCATCCCCTCCTCTTCACCCCATCCGTGTCACTGTCTGCCCCTCTATCTCTCTTTCTCTCTGTCCCTCTCTCTCTTTCTCTCTCTCTCCCAACCTTCTCCGCCCTGAGCGTTATTAGACCCAGGGCTCTGCCGCCGCTCCCAACAGCTCAATGACAACACACAGGGCCTGCCAATTAGAAATAATTAGACAGTCATTTCAGTGGCAAGTCTTTTTAAGTGCATATATAACGATGCAATGATGCTTATTAGCCGGTCTGAGCCAGCGAGGACCAGGGCCTCAAACGCTTTGGTGCTGGAGAAAATAATTATGCCAGTGATCACAAAGCAAGCTGCACATCTCTGTACTTCACCTCCACGCGTTTCAAAAATCCACTTCATTAGCTCCCGTAATTAATCCTCCATTAATTGCAGGAAAAGCCCAGTTTACCTCCCTTCGTTTCTAATTATCATCTTATAAATAGTTATGGTTCTAATTAATGTGTTCATTAGGCAGGATATTTCTCTCAAAGCCTCGCTGGGAGCCAAAGGTCCGGCTCGGCTCTCTCTGAAGCCTAACCAGCCAGAAGGTGAGGCCATCCTGCCTGCATTTGCTTTTATTTTACTACATTCAACCTCCTAATTGGCATTTAAAACCCAATTTGGAAGAACTTCAAGAAGCTTAAATGGGAGCGAGAGACCGAAAGAAGGCTAGAAGGAGGCAGAGAGAGACGGAGATACATTTGGTGTTCGTTTTCTTTCTGTTGATCCGGCCAGACGGACGAAGCTTTTCACTGTCACAAAGTAGATGCAAGAAGGGCGGACTGAATGTTATTAGTCTTTGGCATTCTGGAGGTTTCATTACCAAAACAGGGAAATCTGCCTTTCCACCAAAAAAAAGAAGAAGAAAAAGGTGGTATTACAGATTTTTACTAGATTTCAGTTATCAAAAGACCAGATTCTTGTTTGGTGAATAGATGTAAATATATTTATGGGCACCATGTCTGGGACATTTTAGTCACAAAGCTTTTCAAAATTGTATCTTTGCATTATTTGAGATGTGGTCTTGAAAACTTCTGCCAGCTACTGTATTAACTCGCCAACGTTTGAACTTGAAAAACATTTCAATTTGAGGACATTTTGTCCCTGGAGATACATTGTTGCAAAATATTTATGGGGTGATTTTAGACAAACTAAATATTAGCTGATATTAACAACCGATATTTATTTTCATCTTGGTAAGGGCTACGTGTTTGGTCACGTCACAGTGATAGTGAAGTAATCGAGATTGTGGTGAGTTTAACTGAAGCAGTGATGAAGGGATTGTTTTCAAGGTGTCAAAAGTAGATATTTGTCATTAGTCAAAAAAAGTGATCTTATA
The DNA here is from genome assembly GCA_903067075.1 of Micropoecilia bifurca. Taxonomy (NCBI): domain Eukaryota; kingdom Metazoa; phylum Chordata; class Actinopteri; order Cyprinodontiformes; family Poeciliidae; genus Micropoecilia; species Micropoecilia bifurca. The sequence continues at coordinate 21,745 of CAEGAF010154097.1, forward strand.
TCAGATATCGTTATTGGCTCAAATGTTCATAATTATGCATCTCTATTTCACGATGTAGGAACAGAGAGACAGAGCAATGTTTGAATTATCAAGACAGTCAGAAAACATTATACTGTTTTAAGTATAAAACATCTGAATCCGAGACATGCACGAAAAAAAGTTAATTTTGCGTTTTGTGAACCAGTTCTGTTTTGGTTTGGTTTATTTTCCTTCTGACACCAAATCATGACTTGTTTTCAGTTTTACAGCAGGAACTGTTGCTGAAAAATCATATTTCCAACGACTACTGATGCCATGAACCGGGTACGACCCCACGGCGTCACATACTTTCCTACTAATGAACATGAAGTGCATTTAGCCGATCACTTCTGTTTCACTGTTCCACATATCTGTTGCAGAAAAGTTTCACCTGACCAAAGGCAAGGCACTCGTCTATATTTAGCATCGTTTCACAAGCCAATGTGAAGTGCACTATAGATGTAAAACGAAAGACAGATAATACATTTTTATGACTGCATATTAAATGTAAACGGTTCAGCGGGAATCAGTGTTTGTAATAAATAAAAAATAAATTTGGTATGCAGTCAAGGAAGGAAGCACATCAGTCAGGATGCCACTTTGTGATGCACTAACAGGTGTGCAATCGCTGCCCAGGTGGGGGAAAAAAATTTAAAAATCAGCTCATCAAACGTATTAGTATTCATTTGATTTGTGGGAAATTAAGGAATTTGTCATAAGAAATGTATGCAATCAGTACAATCAACAACAAAATCTCAACCGTCCGCTTGGCTCACAGGATGTGCACAGTTCGCCTGAGGATGCAGAAGCCTTTGGAATATGCTGAAATTGGTACCAAAAGCTTTACAAAAAATAAACACTCAACAACAAAAAAATACAACAAAGCTAACATTGCTTCTCTTTAGCAGGCAGCAACATAAGCTAACAACCATATTGTTGTACTGCCTTGTTTTTCTGACAAAAATCTGTGTTCCCTACCAGTAATTTAAAGATTTTTCTTTTATTTAGGGGCAGAGTTGCTATTAACTAAGCTTTACTTTAAGATGATAATTCCAGACAGGATCAGAACAAAAGAGGGTGCAGAATAGGATGTGAAGCTGAGCTTTGTTCGAGTCCATTTCATTTGATAACCTGCATGAGAGGAGCGGCTGATGACTGTTGTGAGGTGAACTTTCTGTTTGTGTGTCTGCGTGCTACTCGGTGCAGACTCTGCAGCTAGGTTGCTACCCGAGGGAGCGGGCCGGTGTGTTGTGAGCCTGCAGGATGCAGGAGTGTGATGGGAGGGTGAGGTGGAGGGAGACGGGGGGTGGGGGGGGGCAGCTTGGCAGAAGTGAGAAGAGAGCAGAGGGAGGGAGAGGGTTTCCTCTGGCGGTGGAGGGGAACACTGCTCGCGGCAAGAAGGGGATGAAAGAGGCTGTCTGTGTCAGTCACTTATTCCTCCCTTTGGTAAATAAAGGTTTCTGACAACAAAGCTGAGCAGCGCTTGACTGGCCTTTACAGCAGATAAATAAAAAAGACAACACAGAAAGAGAGCAAGACAGAGAGAGGGAGGAAAAGAGAGGCACAACAACAAACGCGTTCAGATCTTACGACTGGAAGCATGTTGATTTTTATGGAGTAGAGAAGACGTAGCTGAACCAAACCAGGTCATCTTTCAGTTTAAATCAACCCTCTGCAGGTCCGGTAATAGGGGAAGAAGGAAGAAAGGGCAGAGTGTCATCTTGTGGAAAGGGGAGAAGAGAAGATGTTGAGAGGCCATGGGATAACAGACAGTTGGATAAAAAAAAAAAACTAAAGAAAAAAAAAAAACACAGCCAGGAGCTCGCTCTTAAATTCCAGTGTTGCAACACTCCAGCACACTTTAGTTCAAAGAGAGATGAATATACACAGGTGAGAACGTTATGACAGAATGTGCATCCTAAAGAAGATTCAGGCTTTTCTACTATTCCTCTTGATTTCATTTTGCATCCATCAGCACGTTATTAAAGCTAATGGTTCTCCTGAAACAACAAAATCACATAGAATCCACTTGTCACATCTTCAAAACACACTCAGGGCTGCTTCCTGGTGAAGCCAGCAACACCCACCGCCACCTGCTGCACTGCATTCACACACTAATCTCTGTGAATGAAGATACAAGGGCCACAAATGGACCAATATCTCTCTTCTTACTTGGAAGGACGACTGGTGATTAAGGCCGTAGAGGTCACCTACAATAGGGTCCTTCCCCACCGGAGTTCAGCCTTCCTTCTCTCTCTCTCTCTCTCTCTGTCTGTCTGTCTCTCTCTCTCTCTCTCTCGCTCTCTGTGTAAGACCTTGTTGCACCACCCTTCGGTTCCTCACCTCAGTTCTCCCCAATCCCAAGCAGCCCGGATGACCTTGTGCACTCTTCATGTCGGAGCAAGGCAGAAAAAGCTATCTAGCAGATGTACGACACCTCATCTCATACAGGGGGAAAATTGCTGTGTGAAATAAATACCAGGTCATCGCTCAACTGCATGTGCGCACACACTCACACTCACACACGCCAAGAGCTTTACTTTGGCCTAGTATGAGGGGCAGGGCTGGTGTTGTACAACAGTAACTTCGAAGTCGGTATGAAAAGGGGCCTTTGTCTCAACCTCGGCGTTACAAAGCATCACCGCTTTAAGATGCCTGATTAACTTTACCACAGTATAACAGTTTTTAATCTCTCTACTTTAACCAGGCCCCAGTTGTGAGTCTCACACGCAGGTGTCTGATCCAGTTTCCTGGGTGGAGTGTTTAGTTTGCCGTCTCCCCAAAGGAAAACGCCGATAATTAAAGGTTTCACTCTCCTTTGACTGAAGAGCGGTACTCCAGTGTTAGCGGGGCCAAACCCTGACGCCAGCACTCTGACCTGCTAACTCAACACAGCCCTGAAATATTAATGAAGTAAATTGGCGTTGTCAGCTCCCATGAAGTAGATGCTAACCTATGAGCGCGTGTATGAATACCCAACAAAGGACGATGCGCTCGGCTTCTCTCCGACTGGTCAAGCGGCGGGTCTGTTGCGCCAGAGTTTCCTACTCTGTTAGCGCCGTTAGGGCTGCGGTGAAAAAGCAACCGAAGAGACTGACTGACTGAGCCACACACGTTTAGCCCCTGCTGCGGTTGCCGTTAACAGGCGAGAACTACGGCGCTCCGGCGTGCTCACCTAAAGACGAGCCTGTGATCCGGCTGTGATGAGAGGCCGTGTCGTCTTTGTTACACCGATCAGATCACTGTACGAGGCAGCTGCCACGATCCACACTGCTCTCCCCCAGCGGACTATTCACTGACACCCCCATATGAGCATGCGTTCATGGAAATCTGCACATACGTGCATAGGCTCAATCACCCTTCCACAAGCAGGCCCGTTCCACACACACACACACACAGACTGCCTGATATGCCTGCTCACATCAAAGAGAATAAACATTAATGGCAAATAGGTAATCTGTTCCTCTTGTCTGTTTTACATTTCAGGGCAAGATTGACTGCCTCTGGGGGACCCGGCGCTTCTCTGATTGAGGGCAGGAATAAAAGGAGGAAGGGAGAGAAGAGAGGCAGGTAGCTCCAATAAATAGTAAACGCATGATGGAGCATTATTCTTATTTCATGGATCCTTCTATTTTTTATTGATAGGCGAGGGATCCAAAAGAGGGTAATAAGAATCCTCACTTCAACCCGCGCCGGCCGGCCGGCTGCGGTTCTAATCTTTCCTCCTGGAATATTCTGTTGTGGACGTGATTATTCTCATTTCTTTTGAATAATATCCCTCTCGAGTCCATCTCCTGCTCCCTACGCCGCTCGCTTTCCCAACTGAACCGGCACTTTTTCCATTCTCCCCTAACTTTTCATCTCCTCTCGTCTCTCCCCTCTCCTGTCACCGTCTCCCAGACGCTCCTTCGCATTCTGAAGGTGGAGCAGGTTCTGGTGCGCGGCCAGGTGCGGGGTGGCAGGCGGCGCCTTATATCTTGTCTAAGTATCAATCACGAGGTCCTGTCCGCTCAATCCTCCTCTGATCCATCAGAGAGCCGCTCACACAGTCCCATCCGCACATGCACGCACAAACACACAGAGCCCTGACAAATGGTGGTCACGGCACTGAAGCATTGTGCAACATCGATTAAACTTATAGGGTGTTGGACAGGCAGTGTCCAACGTAGATGTACAGGCTTGAAGATTGCAAAATGTATCCTTATAAAATAACTATTAAGTACTGAAAGGCTGGATAAAGATTAAACAATTAAGAAAAACTAGAGTATGTACTAAGGAGTAGCCAACTAATGTGTAAACTGATCAGATTACTGCAGATTAGTAAAAATACCACAGGTTGACACACAAAATGTTATGACAAGAATGTGCCACCTTACAAATTCCAGGTATAGCAACAAAAACAAACAACTAAATAGTAATTATATTACAATGAATGTTTAAAGGAAAGAAAGACACTTAAATTTGCTGCCATTCCACTTTCCTGCAATTTAAGACGACATTTAAATGTGATTCTAGAAAAACTGCTGGAGTGGATTGAGTTTAAGAATTAGTTTAGACAAAACGACAATCTTGTGTTTTCCAAATCCCCAATTCATGCAAAAAGACAGAACTTTATTTTGAGGAAGTAATCCTTTATTAGCTTTGACTAAATTAGCAATCAACGTTTTTGGAGAATGGATTCCGCTATTTAACAATTGCTACGGCGATTGATAAGTTAATCGTTTGAAGTGGTAAAATTGTGCATGAAAGCATCTTGCCAATCACAACAAAAATCTGACATATTGCTGTTTAAGCAACTTATTTTAAATACAAAGCGCCATGAATACCAATATAACTTAAGAGCGTCAACAAGTTCTGCTTACTACACTAGCAGGAACAAGTTGTGTTCATTTTTGACTGGCTTCGTCTGTGCCAGGAACCAGGGATTGTCAGCTGATCGGCAAACAGCTTGCAGTGTTGTTGGTTAGAACATCCTAGCTTAGAATGTGGTCACGTTAGCTCTGGTCAGCATGCATAAGAGCGACTCAGTAGAACTGCTACTTTTTATTGAATCAATAGTTAGCATACCAGCCTCCTGCATTCAATCCTATATGGCTGAAGGTCCACCTACTTTCTGATTAATTCAGATAATTATTACTCGACCAGTTGGGAGATCTCAAATTGAACTTTAATCATTAGATGTTTAGTTTCCACTAAGTTTGGAAAATCAATAAAACGAGATAGGAATATGATGCCAAAAGCCCACTAAGGTAAAATTGCAAATTTGGCACCTTTGTCTCGACACACACCGACTACACGAAATGAGGCACAGCACAGGTGATACGTGTAATTAATGTTTCGCCAAAATGTTCTTCATTTCTTCACGTTTTACATTTAGGTGAAACACATTTTTAGATACATCAACAGGTACGGGCGAGACAAGAAACACCGTGACAGCAGACAAAAACAGACAAAAACCACAGACGTTTTGAACCTACAAACTAGAGACGCCATCACTCATCCGCATAAATTCATATTTAATGCTCTCGTTTTGCTCATCCCTAACTCCGCCTCGCACCCCCCATCAACCCCCAAACACACTCTCTCACCAACGTCGGCCGGTCCACCTGCTCCTCGCTCACCATTAAGCCGATTACACAACGGAGCCCTCCTAATCACAGCGCAGCGTTTTGCAAACACCCACGTTCACCGGCGTCCTAAATCTCCCCAAATCCCTTCCACCTTTCATCTCGCGACGCACCAATGATGCCACTTTGCACCGACGTTTTAATCGGAGGCAGTTCCGCCGAGTGACGGACTCACCGCCACAGAGAGTTGGGAGACACAGACGCTTGAAACAAAACCACTCGTCCGAATCCCCTCAGCGGCTGCAGTTCGTCGCTTATTCTGTGGCTGGAGAGTGGAAGTGTGGTGTCTTTTCATGACACCATCAGCCACACGTGTCAAAGCGTCTCTGTTGCATAATCCATTCATCCCAAAATCTCTGTAATGAAGATATTAAATCAGTTTTTCTCTTTGTGATTAAAATGATCTCTGCTCTCCCCCGCAGCCATACACAAGTAAACAAAGGGCCTTGCTCGCGCATATATTATAACAACCTTTCCCTCAATTGCGCATCTGTGCATGTTTTTGTGTGTTTCAGAGTGGTTGGTGTGTGTGAGGGATTAAAAAAAAAAACAGAACAGTTTACTGGTTCATTAGCAACAGATTAGTGATGCTAATGCCATGGATCACCACACACAGAGACGTTCTCTTTATGCGTCTGAAATGGATACGAGACTCGCTATTAATTATTACTTTATTTTACCGGGAAAGACCCATTGATTTCTAAGATCTCCTTTACAGGGGTGACCTGAACAAAAACAGCACTAAAAGACATCGAACATGAAATTTCTTCCCCCCCACAAAAAAAATTGAAACTTGAGTGATCGCCACAACATAAATAAAAAGAAAAATCTTCAACAACATATTAAACAACGTAATCAATCAAAACCAAGATTTTTCCAACTGAGTGCGAGTCCTTGGCAGCATCAATAGGAAAAGATTTTGCCATTATATAGTAAGATCCTACACTTTTCTGGATAATGTGATATGTTACAGAGTCAGACGTAAGGGTGCACGGATTGCAGTTTTCTGGCCGATTACCGATCTTTAAAAAGCCTGACCTGCAGATTCTGATTTTGGCAGATGCCATATATTTTTGTCTAAAATATTGTTAAATATAGCAAGAAAGTTGCTGAGTTGGACGTGCAGACATGACCCAGTCTGTCAGTCAAACCTCTCTCACGGCACAGTAAAAGAGGGCAGTGGTTGATCTTTAGATCTTTGGCGATTTAGATAAAAATCAATCAATAAGATCCGATTCACCTCAAAGTATCGGCTTATCACCAATCTCCCATAATTAAAGAAATCAGGGCCGACTTATCGGCTAGCTCATTATCGGTGCGTGCCTATTCAGAAGACCAATAAATGTTTTCATCTTCACCCTGACAATGTAGATCATCCTACAGCAGACAGAGGCAGCCCTGTGTTTATGTGCGCATGTGACATGTGTGAGCAGGTGTGTGCACACATTAGTTTAGCATAAATAACTCTGTCCCGTAGGGAACAAAAGTAGTGAAATACTAGAATAATAATGATCACCATTTGCATTTGTATGCTTCCTAACGTTGTAATTGCAGTAATGTCTATGAGCAGAGTTGTACTAGTGTATTAATATTAGCATATATGCTGCTGTTTCTCTTGTGTCTCAGCATCATCCACACTTGCCCACCTACACACACACCATAGTCAGGGAAACTGAGACTGCATGCACACATAACTGCGTCCATTTGGTCATATCTGAAAAGGTTGAAAATAAATACAAAATTATGTGTTTTTGTTACGGTTATGTTTCAAAAGACAAACACCCCCAAAAAAAAGCCTATGACGTAATTTCTCATCTTCCTGGCTTCAAAGGTTTAAAGCTAAAACCCAGTCAAATGTCCTACCTTCTCTCCCGGCTGCGGGATCTGTGTGAGCGGTGGCTTCTCCCTTTGTCTCTGTCCGCACTTCGGCTCCTTCTCCTGCGAGACGAACTCTGGGAGGAACTGCTGCTGGAACGCCGTCTTCTCCTGAAGCAGACACACAACAACCCGATTCAGTTTCATTCTAGTTACTGCTTCCTGTTGAACTACAACAACTGTGCAGAGGAGTCTCTTTGCAATCCACAGTTGTGCGCTTAATTCCAGTTCTTTCCACATTTTGGTCTGGCCTTAGGGAAGCCACATTCTTGAGTGCAGTAGGGAAAATATTGTTTAGTGTAAAGTGCTTTACACTAAATAACAAGTGGTCAGAATAACTAGAAAGATGCTGTTAATATTACACGGTTTTTACACCTGAAAAGTGAGCCATGCATTTGTATCGAGCCTCCTTTACTCTAAGTGTGGGAATGCTGGAGAGATCCACAGCTTAGATGGGGGGGATCTGTCAGCAGGACAATTATTATGCCTACACTCCAAAAAGTTAGGCTTTGAAATAAGAGTGGCAAGAACAAAGCCTTTGCTGAAAGAGAACAAACAGAAGCTCAAATCAAAGTTTGCCACAAGCCATGCATGCGATACATGAACCTGAAAAATGGTGCTCATGTTTGATGACCCCAACATTGAACATTTTCACCCGACACGCAAAAACAACATGTTTTGGAGAACTGCTGCACGTCACCCAGAACACACCAGGCCCATGGAGATAGTATGTTGCTGTTCTTCAGCAGGGATAGAGAAGTTGGTCAAAGATGAGAAGTTGGATGGAGCTAAATACACACCAAGTCAATGAAGAATATTTTAGTTTTTTTTTTTTTTACATCTACCAAATGTTTCGACCTACAAAGACAACTCTGTGCGTTTTGTTTTATTCACCAGTTTCCTGCAGCTCATGTGAAACTCTCCCCTTCCCTGAAAAACACAGGCAGCATTCCTTTTTCAGCTGCTAATTCCAGAAGTAAGCAGCTCTGATAGCAACTTTGCATTAGTAAACACTCTCATCCATGGCCCAAGGCTGCAAAAGCGCGCTGGCTGCACTACAGTTCCTCCACAGGGGCCCTCTGGTGCTCTTTAATGCAGCTACAGCAGCGTGTGTAGAGCCTGTTTTCCCAAACACCGCTAACACCATGTTTCTATTGATATCGTGAAGTAGGAGGCATTGACGGGGGTGAATGTAAATGCAGAACCCTCCATCCTGTACTCCACAAACAGTCTGCGCAATACTCATCATCTGAAGTCTCTCCTTTTGGTTCACCAAAGCAAAAAAATAAAAAATAAACTAACCAAACCTTCTAAAGCGCATCTTAAAAAAAAAAAAAAACACTTACTCCTGTGGGACCTCAGTAAGATACAGAAGAGGAGGAGAGGCTAGCAATACAAATAACACAGAGGCTGAACTATCAAACCAAATTTGTACCACTTAGAGCAGCGCAGCAAAGATCTATTAGTATTCTAAAGGCTTGATCCCGAGAGCGAAGCCTTATGAAATCACTTCCACAGCTGCTCCGCAAAAACCACTTCACACATCCCACAGAAGAAACGCATCCACGGGTGAGCAGAGGTTTCCTTGGAAGGTGGCGTTTGCTCACACATTTTCACCAGCGCCTGTGCAGACGTGATGTCACCAAAAAACAATAGCTTGAACACATTTCAGGGGAAAACATTTTTAAATTTTTTTAAATCATAGAAAACTCCTAGACGGCAGCTGATTTGTTCGGTAGCTCGGAGCAAATCAGCTGCCTTCTCTCTTATTCATTTGCAAACACTTTTCACCATCTTGTTCCTTATTCACACACACACACACACACACACACACACACACAGTAACGGTTACAATCACTCTCCTTACATATACATGCTAATTATGTGGTCATGATGTCACCCACCCAGAACATAAGCCTTCTTCTGTTTTACCACAAGTGAGGTCACTTGTTCATGGCTTGCGTGTGTGTGTGTGTGTGTGTGTACTCTTTTAAAGTCTATTTAAAGGAACTTGTTTCGACAGACTCGCGGAAACAAATTCAAGGTCAGGGTTAATTGATCAAAATGCGGAGCTAATAGATGAGGGACTGTGGTCCCATGGTTTACACTGTCCACCCAGACCCACTCTGTGCAGGCACGCAAGTACTTTCCATCAGTGGTAATGGACCTTGACCAGGTCTCATAAATAATTACCATCAACTGGCCTTGTCTGAACAACCAAGGCAGTCGCGTGTGGGTCAGAGGAATGGATGGAGGGATTGACGGACGGATGGATTTGTTAGTAGGCAGACAGATGAGAGAAACTATATACGACACAAATACTAACTCCACAATTGCTTGAAGGAAAAGATCAATGACACCCATGTATTATTTCAAGCTGTTAATAAATAATTTTTGTAGCAAAATGAATACAAACACAAATTTACAATCCAAAAGTTTTTTTGTTCGTTTTTTTAAGCTTTCTTTTACTAGAATAAAAAAAAAACTCATTGCGATTTGAAAACCTGTTTTCTAAGGGAGTCTTGAAGAGGCAGAAACAAAAATAACACAAAAAGTCAAGTTTCACATGTCAGTTCATTCATGAAATACTGAGTTTTTTACAAACATCAGTAAGAGAGAGTATTTTTAAGCAGAAAATATAATACAGAGTACTTCAGTAAAGGTACTGGATAATCGCCGAGTTATTTTTCTAAATAAAAGTTTGACATTGGCGCGAGGAAGCAGGAAAACCTCTTTAATACCTGCGCTTGATTTGTGAATAATATAATTTCCTTGTTTGTAGCACATTGTTAGACAACAAGAGTAATGTTGAACCCACCTAAAGACTATAGAAGGTGAGAATTTATAGCACTGAGAGTCATGCTTAGCACTCGTTCTTCATGATGTGAGAAGTTGAATTGAGACAATGAAGACTTAAGTTGCTTAAAGTGATGTATACAGGATGGTGGCATTAATGAAAATAAGAATGAAACCACATACAGTTCAGAAACCTGAACAGAACTGAAGACAGAACTCATTGCTTAACCTTTCTGCAGACCACCACTGTTAATAATAGGACACGACAAAATAGATACTTATGTGACAAAAACATGTAAAATCTATTATGAATTGAGAGCTAAAAACACTGAGCATACAAGTCTAGAAAATAGGCTTATTCCACCCAAATTTAACTTTATTTGACTTTATTTACGTTATGCGTCTTTATGATTATCTACATTTTTGCTACATAAATGTAAGAGGTGGGATTTTTTTATCTTGATTAATGTAATAATGAGGAACAACATCAAATAACATAAAGTACATTTCAGAATTTGGCTGACCCTGACTTGTTGATCATTAGATGTGGCTGATCAAGGAAACATTATATAAATATGTGAGTGTGTCTTATGTTAAAGTGAAGTGGTCCTCAATAATCAAACCTGTGTATGGTTTGGAGATTTATTAATTTGGAACTAAACTGGGATATCTTAAAAGTAAGGTGTATGCAGGATTATGTCAGTGTGGACTAGAGGATCATAAATCCATCTAATGCCAACAATCCATACTTGAGGTAATATTTTCATTGTATGGCTATATTTGATGAATTACATTCCGTATTCATTTACTTACTTCAAAGATAAGAGGCTGTGCAACTTTATGTCAAGCTGAGTAAATATGTGTCACTACAGCCGTCTCAGCATTATGGGTGAATTCAGTTGAAAATAATAGAATTGTATGCTATTCTATATGAACAGAGGGTAATGGCCAAAAAAAAAAAATTCCTGCTTCTGGAAAGGCAAACATTTTTGGCCGGTTATCACGAGAAACCAGCTTTTAAGCTTCAAACCATTTTACAAAATGAAAGTTACACTTTCATATCATTGAAGAATGAATGAATGAATGAATGAATGAATGAATGAATGAACAGATGTGCCTCTGCAACAGAGGCTGATAAAACCCAAAACTTACAGAGGTTAGAATAATTGCTTTGTATGTTTTTAATCGCAGAATCAGCACCAAAGCAACCGCCTGCATAAGAATCTTCAAGCATCTTTCTTAAGACCGATGCTGTATGGCACAGTCTCCATCCCTGCCTCCTCTGGGGCGGGAATCAGTGCTTATCTCACCTACCTTTTGTCTTTGGAGCGAGAACGGCTCCGACGAGTGGATCTCCTGCTGCGGCTGCTCCTCACCCGGCTCCCAGAGGAAGAGGAAGACGAGGAGGACGAAGAACGGCGACGCTGTTTTCTTTTCCTCCGGGTCCGACTGTCATCCTCGCTGTCAGAGGAGCGCCGACCCATGCTGGCTACCCGTCAGCTGGGATAACAGCGGCGATGAGATGCGGTGAAAAAAATACTACCTTAAACATGGAAGATCAGCTGTCAAACACAATGTTTACATTGACTCGGCTCATTTAGAGCTCATTTAACAATGTCACTCAATAACGACCGCATTCAGAAAGGAGGTCTGTGTGTCAAATATGTCATTGATTAAGCAGCAAGGACTCTGTAGTGCCATAATGCAATAAAACCTGTGTGATTCATAGCTCTCATTGATTTGTATCGAGGCTACAAGCAGGCTAACTGTGCTAACCAAACTAGCTAAAATACATAACTTCAAAACACCGCGTTTTAAGAGAAGCATTTAACCTTCGTGTCGGTTTATTTGCGTGTCATTTCCGTAGCTCAGCTGTACATTAAAGGTCATTGAAGCAAAACAGATAGAAACCTGTTAGTGAACGTCCCGCTCCTCTCTTTTACACCATTGAATTCCCCACGACTGGAGCGACGCACTGCTTACTAGGCTCTACTCATCAAGCACGGAAACATCGATCGAATTCAGGAATTAAGAGCTGAGCACAAAACAATCGATTTGAAGCGTTTTAGGTATTTGAATTTTCATTGTATAGTTCATATAAATATATAATGTTGTTGTTGTTGTTTTTTGCGGGGTTTTTTTTTTTTACTCCAGTAGGTTTTTGTTTAAATTTTTTAAAAGGTAATTTTAAAAAATATATATTTTTAGATTAAGTCCGTCTTACATGTGTGTTGTCAAAATGCTTCAATATATTTATTGTGGTTCTTTATCAAAGCAAATGTTTGCTATTGACTGCCAAACGATTTCAAATTATCCCCAATCTTCTCCTTCTTTAAAAAAGAAAAATATAAATATAAAATAATCCAGGAAAAAGCCAATCATTTTTTACAACTGGACACAGTTGTAAATAGATTGTCTTTATACTTTGTTCAGAGCACTAAAACAAATAAATAAAATCTACCAGCATATGTTTAAAAAGCATAAAGTCAGAAGTCACTATAAAAATAATTTACACATAAAAATGTTAAATGATGATTTGCACAACAAATCCTCATTTTTTTGTGTGTCACTGTATTCCAAGTGCAGAAAATCAATTTTACTTATGTGTCAAATGGAGTTCTCTATGGTGGACTTTGTTACTTTGAAGTACAGAGCTATTAGTTTCCATATGCCTTAAACTGGCTCTACAAATTGGATTGCATGCAACTTGATTCTAGGTGAGCTTTATGTCGTGTTTTTCCATTCTTCTTCAAAATTCTAATTTGATATGTCTGTTTGTAAATAAACAAAATAATTTAACTCAGCTGAAACTCATAATTAAGCAGCAACAGTTTTATTTTCTAATACATAAAATAAATCCAAGGACAGATTTCAACAAAAAAGCTAATAGGCTACTCTAAAAACAGTCAAAACAACAACACTAGACTACTTCTAAAACGCATACACTTCTAGCCTAATTCTGATATATGTACAAACAGACTGCTTCTAAATTGTGTGGAAAAGCAAGCTCACGTTTAATTAGTAATGCAACTGCTAGTTCATTTTTAAAATGTGTAAAATCTGAAACCCAGAAATGCCAAACTTTCTGGACCAACTTCATTGACTCTCAAGATTCATGGGGAGGGTCAAAAATCTGGTAATTCAAAGATTCCAGTGATATCTGAAGTGCTGGGAAACAACTTTATTAGTAGAATAATGCATTTTGGCTTGCATTTCAAAACACTAATCTGATAAAGCTCACAAATCGAAATGTGCTGGATTGCTAATAACGGTGTTTCTTAGCACTTCAAGTGTTGCTGGAGTCTCCATCTTATAAAGTCAGCACCTTTACACCAACACTTGTAAAAACCTGCTAGCTATAGTGTAAAAATTGTGGAATAAATCTTATAGTCTATTGAGCAGCAAAATATTTTGGTCAAAAATTTTTTGACCATACTGACTTGTGTATAGTTTTAAATATATAGAATAATTTTGTTTGTGCAGAAACAAATGCCTTTGTAAACATTATCAGTGAGACAACGTCCCTGCTCTTGGGGGCCACCTGTTGGTTTGGAGGCCAATAGCAGCTGCTTAGTTCACTTGTCTAGTTGGCTACACTATGTATGTAACGTGATAACAGGTGACCTTTAACCTGAAATAGCTCTGTATACGTAAACTGAATAGTTTAGTTATCCTAAAACTTTTATATAAAAACCCATAAAAATGAATTAATTTATTTATCTGGTTAGTTTTGTTTGTTTTACCATTTATGCAGATTTTTTTCGTCCTCAGTTTCAGACTGAAAACATTTCAAAGAAATATATGTATGCACTAGCTCTCGGAGCTTCCTGCATTGTCTTTTTGATCTGGCTCCACTCTACCAATATCTTAAGAAATGCATATTTATCTGAAAAATGTCAACGAGCGTTAACGCGAGCTCATCCGCTCAGATAATAACACACAGTCTAAACTGCAAGGTCAGACAGAGCGCACGGGCAATTTGCAGTAAAGTAGAATAATTAATTACTCGGATGAAGTTTTAAAACACACAACGGAACTGAAGGTGAAACGACTAATATTGTATACCGACTGATGGATCAACAGCGTGCGCGGGCTGTAAATAGCTGATGAGAAACAAAGTAATCGGAGTGCGCACTGCAAATAGATAAAGGAATCTGTTTAACGCCATCTGAATGCTTCCATGCTTTCAGATGCGGCGGGATTAATAGTAATTAATGCCTACGGTCCGAGTAGAAGCGCCGTTAATAATTAATAAGAAGACTTGTTCGGTAAGAAGACTTGTTCGGGCTCTGCGTGTAGAAATTGGGCTTTTTATAGGTTATCAATAAACATGCTTAATTTTGCATCATACTCAAAATCCAGCTGTATCCCATTTCCTCTATTATATA
>CAEGAF010154112.1:0-50457 GCA_903067075.1 Micropoecilia bifurca
GATCTTTGTAAAAGAGAGTTTAAATATGCTGGAGCCAAACCGAGTAGAGATTTATAAATCAGGATCATCAGGTGATTCATATGACCTGTACCTCCTTCCAACACTTGTCCAGAACTAATAGTGGTGGACATGTAAAGCAGATGACCTGCTGCATAATGTTGTCCCTTCTTTCATTGGACACGATAGATATCACTGGAGCAATGGAGGCAAAGAGCGCTACAATTTGAGCGCTGACCTGGTTTTCACTGTAGTCATCATAAAACACAGAACCAGCATCCTGGGGACATGTAATAACATCAGGCCTTTGGTGTAATTCACTATCTCAGTGTGTGGCAATATAGCAAAACCCATTACATTTGCCTTGTAATTTGATGTCGCCCCAGCGAGGGATTCAGGTGACTGCGACCCCCGTTAATGGAGTTCCAGTGATAAGAACGGGTCTGTTTATTAGCCACATGCGGTCAAGCTTGGCTGGAACAGCTGAGCGCAGGCAGGTGTCAGGCCCTGCAAGGATTCAGGCACCGCTGGCAGGCCGTGGCGCTCATTTCACGCACGTTATCGCCACACTAGCTCCATCGAGAAAGGAGGTCGCCGGGTGCACAACAATATAACTGCTGAGTGATGAGGTTCACTAAGAGGCGCGCCGCTATGCAAGACTCCTGGCGGTTTGGTTTGTTTGTGGAAATCAGTGAGTCATCAGCAGTTTTGTCTGGCGTCAACATGGAGGAGGAGCGCTGTTTTGCTTTTTTATTTTGTTCCTGAAATCACCCAATTTCCAAAGAGTCACCCAAAGGTAGGAATTTATACTGCTGTGCAAAATCAAATCGCTGCAAATGAAAAATGAACATTTCATTAGGACCCAGAGACAAAAGGATCGCACTGAAAGGTTGTCTAGTTTGGAATGTACGCTTGCAGACATTTACAGAGCCTTGAGGAGAAAACGAACTTCAAATTAAAATGTCTATTTGATGCATTATCGTAATAGGGACGGATTGGGAGGAGTGGAGTCCACCGTGCTCTCATCCTTCAGCCTGAGGGGACAGACTTGGAGAGTTGTCATTACCAACTTAGTCCATCAAGATGAGCCTGTTGGGAGGTGGATTTACAGAGATTGTCTGCTGTTTTGACAGGTGTCTGTACTGGTTAATTTATCAAGCAATTACAACATAAATGGGGCCATATTTTCAAATCTGCTTGAAATTATTCAACTTTTGAATTGTACTTAAAATTTAAAGAAAAAGCAGCCAGCCAACGTGAGGAGAGTGTAAGCAAGATTGGTTTGCTTAATGTGTTTGCTAAGGATCTTCAACAGCTCTTAATTTGTCCTATATCTCTATGATCTCTTTCCTATCTGGTCCAATTTAGTTGGTCATATAAATTTTATGATTTAACCAAAATAAAATTTCTATTATTTCTTAGAATGTCTTTTTAAAAAATTAAAAAGCTTGTTTCTAAAAAAAATATTAGCATGTTTTTCTGGCAAGTCAATTTGTTATATAATTTTGCTTATATAAAAACATATATTTTTGTTGGTTGTGCAGAAGGCCCCATTTCTGCTTTTCAAAGACGTACGATTGTATAATTGCGCATCTGTTTACAGCCATTTCTTGTGTGCGAGTGTAGATGTTGAGTTGGGAGGCGTTGCCAGGAATAGCTTATTTATAGTGCGTTCACACCAAACGCACGTCAGACGGTTTGCATTCAAGGTATGTGGAGGCGTGTCGAGGGCCGTTGCGGTGCGTTTCGAGCATCTAGTGGGGGCGCGATTTGAACCTTGTTTGGAGCATTTGAAGCATTGAGCTCATCCACATAAACCAGATGCTCCTGATGCTGAAAATGCATTTGTTGTGAACGCACCAAAAATCCACATGCATCAAACTTGAAGCGTCAGACGCATTTTTGATGCGTATAACGGATTTGGTGTAAACGTACCATTAGATTTAAAGTGACAAGAGGCCCTAAAACAACTCAGATTAAGAGAAGTTCAAGTTAAATTAAAATTGCATCATCTAAAAATGACTTTATGCAAAAAATGCTATGAGCATGTCATGTATAGACTGTTGACCAACAGTAACCTGTCCAAAGAAGCTTAACAGGAAAACTTTAAAGTAGCTGATACTTGTTACAACAATGAATTCAATCATCATTAGATAAGATTGTACACATTTATGGTGTAAAAGCTTATTTAAAGCCTACAAAACATCTTGAATGGATTATTTATCATTAACAATTATCTGCATTTTAAAAAAGAATAATAGTACAGGCAGCATTGTTATTATAAAAGTCAAACTGGTTACCAAACTCCAACATGTTTTAATAAACTAGCTGGTCCATTCTGGATTTAAAAAATATACTGCTCCTCCGTCTCTATCTACACTATAGCCGTTATGCAGGAGCCAGACAGCAGACGGACAGGCAGCCTTTATGCAGCCTACATAATGTGTGACCCAGGCTTCCTGTAAGTGTGCCAACGTGGACGTGCTTCCAGCAATAGCCATGTTTCTGCCAGCTGCATCATCTGTGCCTGCACAAAAGCATGCCCTTTGAAAGACGCTCAACACACACAAAAGCAATGATGCGTGGGGAACATGCCTCAGCGTGCAAACGGGAATGCTCACATTACTCTTTACACAACTTAACACGTATCCACCAAAGCTGGAAAATAGCACAGAAACTTGTAACAGAGAAATAAATTACTTCTCTCCTGATGAGTTTTTAAATTTTTGACTAAATGCCTGTTTTGTAAATCTTTGATATGACATCTAAAGATTGAGGCAGGAGTAACAGAGCTGATTTGTCCTCTAGCAGAAAGACTCACAGTGACTCATAGCAAGTGCACACATCACTGTAGAGGCGCTCAATTATGATTCAAATCTCCATAAAGGGGCAGAAAAGCCATTTGTCATGTGACCATCTGCAGCGCATCTTCTCAGATTCTGCCTGAATGTAGTTAGCCCCTCTGAAAGTGCAAAGAGCGGAACGCGTGGATTTATTAGTGTCAAGCTCCAACTGTAATCACCACCAAATCAGCACTGCGTCGATAGGAGACAAAAAGCCCTTCATTTTCTCTCAATTTTGCATTTTACTCTGGGAGTTTAGGTAAAGAAAACTCTCCCTGTGGCTATCTCTCTTTTTTCACCTCCTCAGTTTTAAAAACAATGTGAAAGTGTAGAGAGAAACACCGGTTTTAGTCCCAGCACTGCAATTATCGCCTGCTTTTCGTCTCCCAGGGACATTCACGGACAAGGGCCTCATAACAGGTGACAGAAAGCCTGCCAGCCGCCCCCAGTTCCCCACCCCCACCCAGAATGGTTACTATTATAAACCAAAAACGTATGCTCTCAATATATATGCAAATGATGCTTGGTCCCAAGGTGAAGTTCGTAGAGCAGCAACAACGCTTGCCTCTGTTTTGCTCATTTGCAAAAATGTTGAGAGTAACAAAGACCACAGGAAATTGAAAAATTGTTACTAAGTATTAGAAAAAGCAATCATTTTCCCTGGGCTGCCTAATCCTGTGGAAATTGATCTCACCTCTTTCCCTGACACACACTAGTGGGGAAAAACACATAGCAGTAAAATGCCTGCCTGAGTATTGCCTTGTGGAAAATTTGTTTGGTTGCAGATTTCTTTCATTTCATGTTTTTTTTTCTTCTTTTTTATACTGGATGGTCAGAAACTGGAACATCATTGCTTGTCCCTTCGGCTGCAAACATAAAATCTTCAAATAAGAAAATTAGTAACTGGTTTGTAATTGTTTTCCAGACCTGCTGAATACAGCGCACACATCTCTCTACTTGGCTGGTCTAACACATGCAAATCTGACCATTTTGTTGTCCAATTTTAAACTGGCTGATATGATCTCACTAATGCATTTGCTCTTCCTTTGTGTGAAAGTACAAATTGGAAACGACAGTCTATTACCGAGCGCTCTGACCTTCATGATAGAACATAATGCGAAAAGACCTACGGTGGCTTTATTTGACGGAGGCAGGGCGAGGACACGGCGGTGATTAATTAACACAATTAATTCAGACTAAGATTATCTGAACAATTATTCCTCGATAAATCAGACCAAGATGTGATCATTTTTATAGTTATACTTTCATTACGGGTTAATCTGTTTCAAAAGGAACCGACTTGAGCAAAAATATTGAGAAAAAATTGCAACATTAGAATGAACTAATAACAGTCTCAAAGCCCAAAACTGTACTGGGCTCCAAGCAGAATTTCATTTGGGGGCCCCCAATTCAAACTAAGTTCATTACTGACCAGCTGCGGTTATCTCTTTTACATTCCCCATGAATGATTTTTATTCTTTTTGTTTTGCATTGTGAATTTAACTAGATTTACCTTATAGTGAAGCAGAAACTCCTTCATAAAGAGCAGGGGTGGGCAACTCCAGGCCTCGAGGGCCGGTCTCCTGCAACTTTTAGATGTGTCTCAACTTCAACACACCTGAGTCAAATAATGAGGACGTTAGAAGGTCTCTGAAGAACCTGACTGCACTTAGGAGGTGATTTAGCTGTTGAATTCAAACATATTGGACCAGGGAGACATCTAAGAGTTGCAGGACACCGGCCCTCTAGGACCAGGATTGTCCACCCCTGATATAGAGTATCTTGCTAAAGTATTTACACCCTTAAAATTTTCACATTTTGCAACGTTACAACCACAAACCTCAAAGTTTAAGGAAAACGATGACTTGCAATTTTTTTAATTGAAAAAAATATACATAAAAATGTGTTGCTCTCTTGGTTTTGTGCCTCTCTTGGTCAATAATAGTCTCCACCAGCTTTGCAGATTTTTCCCTATTTTATTTTGCAAAGTAGATAAAGTTCAGTCAGATTGGATGGAGAGCATCTGCAAACATTCCTTTTTGAGTTTTCCTAAATATATTTGCCATTTTAATAATTGTTCAATAGTTTCCCCAAACGCAGCGTACATTTTGAATCTCATCTGTTCAAAGCAAATTCTTCCATGTTTGCTGTGCTTCAGGTTTGTGGCTGTGATAAAAAGGGAAAAAGCTGAAAATGCATGGAAACTTTTCAAAGTGCAGGAACTGTAATTATAATGCAGACCAGGTAAACACAACGAGAAGACTGCAAAAAATGCAAATTCTGGTTCTCCTAAAAAACCTAGGTCTCTAGGTAATTTAGTCTGGCATGGTTCAAATACATATGTGCACACCAAGTGGACCAGAGACCGCTCCGAAAACAGGAAGCGAACTATAATGCAGGGCATTCTGGGTAAATAGAACCTTAACAAATGTGAGTGCAAGTGGGAGAAATGGCTTGCAGTCTTTTACCAAAGACAAGAGAGAAATCCCACAACCACTAAATTCTGACGCCACTCCACTGAAGGTGGAATTTACATTGACTGAGTATTTTGTTTAATTTCCTTCAGTAATTTTTGATGCAGCGCCACCACAGGCAAGGAGGGGAACAGGTTTTTCAAAGGTTCTGGTTTGTTTGACACGTTGCGGTGTGAAAGAGAACCGCAGCAGCTTAAGATGTGAAAATTGTTGCAATCGAATCCCAATCAAAACAAATCTACAGGAGTATCAGGTGTGAAAACACCCTTACAGTCACACACCAGACAAACACTTGGCCTGATCTATCACAGATTCGAAGCAATAACCCTCTACCTTATATTCTACAAGTTTAAAATTTTACATTTACATTCCCATTGCTGACCTTTCAACATTTAACATCCTGGTAGAAAGAGGTTTGGGCACACACCTACGAAGGCAACTTTAAAGTTAACAGGAGTCTTCAGACACACCTCCAATAAGGAGACCCTGCGTCATTCACATGAAGGAACACACTGACACTCAGTGCACCCTGTAATCCACCACTTTCCTTATTCCTAGAAAACCACCCATGTAAACACTGAAACCCACAGCAACTACAGCTACTGGATGTTAGAGGCAGAAACCTCCAATTTTCTAAAATGTTTTATCCCTTTGCAGGAAAATATTAGGTCTGTGACACATTTCTGCTTCTTTTTGAGGCACACAAGAAGAAAAAGCATCAACATTTTCTGTTTGTAGCTCCATTCTGAGCATGTCTGTGGGCAGCTGGTAGAGATTTCATATGCTTTATTGCTCTCACTTTCACTAGGATTATTTATTGCACTGCCAGTGTGGCCCCTGCTCTCCACAGCCACCCAGTGCCTTGGTGTCCCTCAGTATGATAGAGGAATTTATGTCATATGAGCAGCATACTGAACTCGGGTTTAAGTGTTATTAAGAAGCATCGCTCATGCATAGAATACTATTTACAGTAATGCATTCACACGTGGTGAAGCTTCCTATGACGGCTCCTAAGAGAAGCATAATGATATGTGTGTGGGGTGTGAGGCTGTGAGAGAGTGCAGAGGGGGGGCAAGGCTTCAAGAGTACCACAGGCTAAAAGAAGAAGAAACATGCACCATACAAGACAGTGAAGGAGAAAAGATTATCATCTGGAGATGAAAGGCAGGGATAGAGATTCATTCACTGCCACACAGCTGTCTTATTTGCAAGGTGTTGAGAAACCACTTTTTTTTTTCTCCAAGAGGATGAAAAGATTCTTCTGAAGCCAAAAGGGTCTGCTATCATTTTTGGGCAGCTTGAGCTGTAGAGATGTTATTAGCATAAATTATCTCCCCCACCAAAGAGACAGGAACATGCTCGCTCCTTTCTGCTTTTCACACTTAATTGCCCTATTTACTGAACAGTTGCCTGTGGACAACAAATGCACACACGCTCCGAGATTCATACAGGACAACAGGGAGACACAAGCCAAATAGGGCATGAGTGATACACTGAACTGTCTGACAAACAGCATTAGATCCAGGATGACTTGGAAGGAAGTTAATGTCCTTTCATACTTCATATTAGGCTATAAATCAACAGAACAACGTTTTATAACTGGATTCATGACGTTCTTCACTGAGGCATGTCTCATGCAGTGCTGTGAAAAACGATTTGCCTCCCCTACACAGTTCTTCTGTTTTTGCTTTTTTTGTCACAGTTAAATGTTTCAGAGGCTTTGGGACTCCAGTGGATCACAGCGAGAACCGTTATACACAAATGGAGAAAACATGGAACGGCGATGAACCTCGACAGGAGGGGACAGCTTACCAAAATCCAGGAGGTCACAAAACAACCCAGGAGAACATCTGAAGAACTTCACTCCACAGTCACATGTCAAAAGGTTACGGCATCTTAAAGTTTTAAAAACAAACGCAAACTTACACGTTTTACCATTAAAAGAGACTTGAAACCAAGAGCATGGGGACAGTTCTTGGCATAAAGCTGTTGAATCTGACACAGAACAATGAAAAATTAGGATTTTAACTACAGAGGTAGAGGTGGAAAGTGATGAAGGAACAAAATAAACTAATCAGGGGGAAATGTGGAGCAGCTGAGGCAAGCAGGGAGACTATCGGGTTAAGCACTGGTGGGCTGAATGAAGCTGATGAGAGACTGATGGAGCAGAATAATAAACACAGAAAAACCTGGAACAAGACTTAAAACCCCAGAAACCAAGCAGAAAAAAAAGCTTGACAATAAAATGATAAAATAAAAACTCAAACTTGAAAAACCTTCAAAAATACAAGAGACTAAGCAACAAAAAAAAAGAAACAAACAAAAAAGAATTAACTAATATGGCAACCCTACACAAACACAATGATACACGCAGAGAACATCTGGTGAGACCCAAAAATAACTATGGCGGCCTAATCAAAGTCCAAATTTACATCTGATTGAAATTTGTCTTCCCATGCACACCAAAAATACTAACTACAACAATTCTGCAAGGAAGAGTGGGTTGAAATTCCTCAGCAGGAATATAAATGACTTAATACCAATTTTCAGTCACTGTCCTCATAAACGGCACAACCAAGTTATGAGGTTTAGGGAATAATTAAATTTTTTTTACAGGGGGACAAATTGGTTTTGGTGTCATTTTTTTCTGCCATAATAGATTAAAAAATTATTTTTTTATATTTCATCTTTCTTAAAATATGCTTGAAGGTCTGAAATTTCTAGTGAGACAAAATGAGCTGAATTTTTTTCCTTATTAATAGTTCTCTACACAAGCATAACGTCTGGAAAAAATTAAGAGACCTTTTAAAATGATCAGTTTCTCAGTTTCAGATTCAACTTTAGTATTTGCAAGAAAGGAAAAATGGTCAAAATAATGAAAAAGATGCAGATCTTTCAGACCTCAATAATGCAAAGAAAACAAGTTCATATTCATTTTGAAACAACAATACTAATGTTTTAACTCAGGAAGATTTCAGAAATGTCCCCCCTCATGTTGTTGTGTAATGGATGGTTGTACTGGAACTGCAATTCCATTGTCTTTCTGACAATGACAATAATTTTCTTCTGATTCTGAGAAATCAAGATTTGGTGGAATAACCAGAAGGTTTTCAGTCAGGTTCAGTGCAGTGGGCTCTTTGTTTTTTTTCAAAGATGTATATGTTTATTGTGGTAGACTTATATGTCAAGTTATCATGGAAATCTAATGTAGCATTGGTTTGCAGTTTTTTTTTTTGTTTTTCTTGATTTTAGTGAGATCTGACCAATAAATTATTGGAGATGTATGTAATTAATTACTACACTGGCTTCAGTCTTACAGGATTACCATCAACCTGTCCAGGGACTGCGCATGGAAATTAGCATTATTAGCTTTTAAAGGTTTCTCTCCTTTTAAAAGGTTAAAGAAATGTTGTACAATGTTGTGTCTGTGTAAAATAAAAAGAGTACATTTTATTTGAGTTCCTGCTTCAAAAAACAAGACTTTTCTAAATTTAAACTTTGTAATGATTAGCAGGCCTTGCCATTTTAAACAGTGCATTGGCTTTGTATTGTACCAGCCTAAAAAAGCCTCAGTCAAGTGACCCTGTAAGCAAGAGTGAAGTGAATTATAGATGAATACACTTAATGGACTTTTAGTTTCTCTTCCCTTAGCCCAGAAAGCCTTTATATAAGCGAAGCTTAGCATGCAGCGCTTAAGTGTCAGGTTTTATGCATACGAGTCAAATTTTTAAATTATTCTATACGTAAGACTTGTCATTTAATTTGCTGAAAGTTTAAATATTGAACATACTTCAGGTGTCTATAAATAGAAATGGCAAACTGACTTGTAGATGAGGGAAATGTAAGCAGTGTCTCTTGTGTGAAACAGCAAATCAACCAGCCTGATCTCATTCATTTGGCCAGCCAGGTCACATTTCCATAACCCTGGAGGGTGATACAGGATATTAATGAGGCTGATATTCACAGCTTCCCCTCTTCTGACCACACTACAGATTTTTACATCCTGTTCCAGCACAGCAGAGTAAAAATCCTTACTCTGGCCTGAAGGAGGGCAGCGACTGTGGAAATGCCCAGTCACCACGTCTCAATGTGAGGATATTGGAACTTATCTAACTTATCGATGAGTTGCTGATGTAATTATTTAGGAACAAATGATCATATGCAATGCAATAATTGCTTCAAAACATGTTTATGAAGGCATAGACTGGTGACTGTTTCACCCTATTTCACCTGTTGACAGCAGCGACAAACACCAGCCTCCTCTAAACCCATTATGGGATAAACAAGGTGCAGAAACTAATTATAAAATGTTCAGCATAACTGTTTTAAGTCTGTTGGTTTGTGCTTTTACATTACATTACAACATCTATTTCCTTAACTGAACTTAAACACATCAACATGTAAGGAAAATGCATTGGAGGTTGCAGGGTGGAATATGAAACTATTTCAAGCTGTGAATATCTTACAAAGCTCAGTTCAACATCTTATTCCGAATGTGAAGGAGGAACTGCAAACTTACCCAGACATAAACCATCAATCTATGTTTTTCATGCATATTTTACATCGCATCCAAGGTTGATAAAAATAGCAAAATTCAAAACAACTTTCTCATATTGGCAAAAAAAAAGTCATTTGAGGTGGTTTGTAGCTCTTTCGACAGAATAATTAATGCGCCAATGGGGAGACGATATCACATCTGCCGAATTAGTTCTAACTTTCTAAACATTTACTTACCATGATTGATCAACTGTTAAAAGTGCATTTCTTCCTCTGTGTCTCCAGATAGCAAGTAGCATCAGCCAAACTAATTTCCTACTACAGAGAAATTACCTCTGAACAAGATATGACTGCAAATTCCTTCCTTACTAAATCTGAACAAAGATAAAGTGGACTAAACAGACTGGAGTGAATGAACGCAAAACATATCACACTATGATTTCTGTGTACTGTCACACCCCTACTAGCATTACTACAGTAGTTGAAATTAATTGAACTGTCATGTACTACAAGTCTGAAAATATTGCAAAAATTACAATGAGTAAAGCATTTCCCTCCAAGATGATTCAAATAAAAACCGAAACCAAACTGCACTTCAGCTAATTGTTTTCAACCCTTTCCTTCACCCATCTTGTCCTTGGCCCTGCACTACATGTCAGGCTTGGTGACAACATCAACTTGTTCCGTAATGTACAATCACATAACTGCGATAAATGCTCACTGCTGTGATTTAAGATCGCTGGCCCGTTCTCGGCTCCAGCTGTGTCCGAGCTGCAGGGTCACTCTAGGTGGTGTGGGTGATTTAGAGCGACCCAGGTGGAAGGGCATGCCCTTGTGTCAGAGAAAATCTATGAGGCCTTCAACCAGATTCAAGCACTTTACCAAAACGTAAATAAATTAAATCAATAAATCTCTTATGTTGGAGTGTATAATACTCTTTTTATTGTAAACCTCCATGTTTTTGTTTTTAAATTCCTGCATTTCTATCAGGTACATCCTAGTAAAAGTACATTTATTTCAGTAATATAATTCAAAAAGTGCATTTGGGTTCCCAGTAGGAACAATAAACAACAACCAATGGGCTACAGCACAATCATACTGCATCCTATCAATCAGAACTGGGAAATGGTCAATGTTGTTTTGCAGCACATGCATAGTTGAAGCACTAAAATCATCGGTTTGTTGAATTTGCAGCACAATCAATAAAAATGTAAAATAAAGGCTTTTTTCGTCTTTATTTCATTCGTCTTTAGTTTTCATGAAAGTAATATCAAGGTGTCTGCAGGTTTCACCAACTCAAATTTCCATCATGAATGAATTTAAGACCTAGATGTTCACAGAAATGTACAAATGTCGGTCAGCCAAACTGGTGACAAATTTGCACTTATCAATGATAGACGTAAAAAAGCTACTCCTGACTAGCAAGGGTATGTTAGCAGCTAGTTAGCGCTAGCTTCAACCGCATTGAAAATGTCTAGTGATTCAAACTTTAGCCTAAAAGAAAAATTTAGCAAGAAAAATAAACTGCACAGAATATATTGCCAAGACACAATTCAAGACTTGTGATTAACATATTTAAGGCCAACTTATTGTTTTTCCAAAATTTTTGTCAAGGTTTTGTTGGCTCTAGTGGCCTTAATTTGAAAGTAGTTTGATAGGAAGGAGGGCTATGAGAGACGGGGAAGACATGCAGCAAATGTCACCAGGCTGGGAATTGAGCCTGCAACCACTGGCATGAGGCCTCAATACATGGGTTGTGCTTTGCCCCAGCACACTGTTTTTCCTGAAATTAATAAATTTTTAAGACCTTAATTTTAAATACGTAAATTTAAGACTTTTTAAGGCTCTCCAGACACCATGGATATTAAAATCTCGTTCCCACTCGCTACACCCGTAATTTAAATAATCTTGCTGCATGTCACCTATTTTAAAGTTTTTACTATAATTCTGCGTTTAATAAAACAATAGAAAAATATATAACAAATGCAAGCTTACTTTACTTTCTAAGTTTTTTCACCAACTCTTGTTTAATAGTTAGTGGTTATATATTATACCATCAGGGGTTGCGGTAACCAAATATTTAGCATCTTTGACAGGGTCAGCACCCAGCATAGCTGAGCCACTGAAGCAGGATTATTCAGCATCAGGTGACACTCAGAATCTTGCCAACTTCTGATCACTTTGAAAACTGTTAATGCAAAGAAAAAAATAAACATATTCAGCTTGATGACTTAAGGTGGATTTTCTGTCCAGCTAGTTGAATATTGGCTCAACAGAATGAAAATAAAATGCAATTAAATGTTAATATTAATGTTATTATGACCGTCAGTCAAAATGACGGACATTGAAAAAGTCTAGCATGACTTCTGTATATCAGTTTAAGGTATTTTTAACCAAAGGAGTAGAAAGAAGTGAGGAGACACAAGTGTTTCCTGTTGATTCACAGTGAATCAAACAGGTGTGTCATTTCTACTTTATTAAAAATAACGCTCTACCTGTTCTGCCTATACACTGAAAGATACAAACTCTATACCAGCACATTCACTTACACAAATACATGCCAAAAGATATGTGGCCAATTTAGAAAGCACAGATCTAATTCTGGATTTCACCCTAATCAAAAAAGATGTAATTAATTAATCAGATAATTCACTGCCACGCATGGCAGGACACACATCTGTGCAGCAGTAATGGGGAGGGAGACGGCAGCGCTGAGCTGAGCTGAGCAGCTCTCAGACTCCTCAACGGTGCAGGAATCCAGTTCAACTTTAAAAGAGAAAGGAGCGGGGCTCTTAAACAGAAACTCAGTGCCTGCTGTGGGTTTGTGAGTTCAGTGCAGTGCGACCACGGGAAGGAAAGATCTGAGGCTATTTGAGGAAACAGAGATGACTTGAGGGAGGCAGAGCCGGTGCAAGACAAACATAAACTGTGCCACTTCATCTGAAGACAATGGGGGACAGGACACCGAGTGTGCTCTCATCCACATCTCCATTGTCTGCCCATCTCTTTTACTCCTCCTCTGAGCATGGAGCATAAGCGGGGTGAAAGGAGGAGGGGAAGAGAGGAGGAGAGGGAGCAGCAGGGGGTTGTGGGGGGGTCTGGCTGTGTTCTTTCTCCTCTGTCTGTGTGCGAATGCACAGACGGTTCAGTAGTAATTTGATGTGTGTCCCTGGGGACATTTGATGGATTAAAGCTAAGCAGCTCCATTTCGCAGCACCACCTGATCTTCCTCTGCCTGTGCCCCATATAAAGGCTGGCGTGATTGCTGATCTCAGCTAGTCTGACAGTCTCTCTCTCCCTCTCTCTCTCTCTGTTGCACTCTCTCCCTCCTCTCTCTCTGTCTGTCTCCATCTCTTCTCTTCCTCACTGGTCTCTTAAGCCTGCTGCATCACAGGAGCTATCCAGTGCTGAACAGGATCGCTTTTATTTTTTATTTTTTTATTTTTTCTGGGGGACGCTTGGGGAACCAAAGAGTATCAACCCAGCACTGCCATCAGCCTCGTTCTCCGCCGGTTTCCATCTTTTTTCCATTCTTGTCCTATGTTTCTGACCACAACAACCACAAGGATTTACCGTCAAGCCAGCTCCGCTTGTTTGCGTCCTCAGAGGGTCTTTTATTTTCTCTCATGCGTTTCTCTCAGCCCCGTGTTTTCATCCACTGAAACATGCCCCGCTCTTTTTTGGTGAAGAAGATCAAGCTTGATGATTTTTCTTCGTCCAATGTGGCCAACTCCAACCATCATCACCACCTGGACGACTCGTTCACTTTTGCCCGCTCCATCACAGACTCGGTGACCAGTCTCGGGGTTCGCCTCAGCGAGAATGGTGAGTTGCAACATGCCTCTAGTTAAAGACGTCCTGTAAACAAGCTCCGCCGCTGATCTCAACATTCCTGGTGTTTCTTTTGCTGGGCGAGATTTTTTGTTTGAGTCAGCTAAAATGACCGAAACTGTGTAAATTAATGTGACACGTTACATGCATCCAGCTGATTTTCCGCACCAACATCCAAAATAATCCGCTTCCGAGGCACCCCACCCCCACCGCCGTGCTCCCAGACTTTTGTTTTTTGACTCCGGCGAAGGACAGACACAATTCAGGTCACAGCCACGGATTAGTTTATGTAAATAGGGAAGCAAACATGTGTCTAATCAGGAGAGCTGGGATACGTATTTGTAGAACTGCTAGAGTCCTGTGGTGGACAAACACACGCGAGGCTGGCAATTTCTGCTCATCATGTGGAGTAAAAAATTCATGAATATGAGAGATGAGTATCAGATGATACATTTGTCCTTAACTGTTATTGTCCTTGAGTCCCATCATGGTCCGATCCTCCCTTGCCCCCCTCTTCCCATCCAAATGGAGCAAGCACACAGTCTCCCCACCCCCATCGCTCCGCTACATCTTTCTCTTCCTTCCGGGCATTTGAAAACTAGCAGGGGTTAGAGTTTCAGCCGAGCAGGCCTATTGCCGCCACAAGAGACATAAACACACTGTACAGCGGAGCTGGGAGGGAGGCGGGGAGCTGAAGGAGCGCCGAAATCAGGCAGAATAAGGATAGAAAAATGCTCGGGGCAGCAATGAGGCAGATCACGTGACGGGAGGTTGTACAGTAAACACGGAGGCGAGGCGCATAACTGCGCTGTGGTCAATGCTCGGACTGGCCGGGCTTCCGGTCAGAGGCGAGGGGCGACCTTCACTTTCGCAGCCTGCTTTGGGATTGTCGCTTCCATTTTGTGGCCACGTTTTGGTGGGCCACATGAGAGCCTTTGTTGTGATTCCCCAAGTCGTTTTAGCAGAAGGAGAGGAGTCACAGAGCACAGCTAGACCCTGTTGATGATGCCCACCTGTTATTCAGCCATTTCACTGACAAGGTGAAATTTTAAGCAGCCAGATTACAATTATTACAATTATTCTTATTGTTTTGCAAAAAATCTAAAACACAGCAAATATTCAAAATAAGCAAAAACCAACATTTAAAACTCAAGATATGCAGTGATAAAATAACTATTTATTCTCACAGAGACGTGTCCTTGCATGTGCAGAATTTAAATGATTCTTCCTGCACTTAACAATCCATTTGTACAGTTTTAGTCACTCCATTGTTCTTCTTTCTATTGTTCAACGGCATGAAAAATAAGCACTTTTATTAACAGACGAAAAGAACAATAAGTCACCATAATAATCTGGACAAAAAGCTTTTCATCTGAAAGAAAGAATTATAATTTTCCACTGAGTCCAAGATAAAGGAGATAAAATAAAAGATTTCTCAGCGCAGCTGAAAAGCCTAACGTCAGCACTTCTGCTGCTCCGGGAGATTTTCTTTCCCCCCATTGTGGAGACATTTGACTTGAGTGTCTGTCGAACAACAAAGAGGGGTGGCTGAGAGGGTCCATTAATTACATGCTTGCTTTGCATTACAGAAATGAGTCTATGAGCTGTAAAGGCTGATACAGCGCGAGTCCTAAATGGTGAGCTTCGTGTCTGACCTTGAGTAATTGAAACACGGTAAACACCTCTGTGTACAGTGATAGCGCACGCAGCTTTTTTTTGGCAAGAATAATAAAAAAATATATACCTCGCTATAATGCAGAGCAAACACTCTCTATGCATGCTGCTAATGTGGCTGTAAAACAGGTGGATTTGGCTGCTCATCACAACTGCAACAGCAGCATTTATGCATTTAGCAGCAGCTGTAGGAATGAAGCTGACAAACAGATCCATTTGTTTGGTTTTCAGAAAGAAAGTGACGCCGTCTCACAGACAAACACCATCTGTGCGGTTTAAACTCGTGAAGCCATGCAGTGCAGCATAATGCCGCGTGCACAGGCCTGTAGTTTCCTTGTCCCTGGGTGTCACGGTCACGTCTTTGACAAAGGGGGTGTGCGAACCAAAACCCTTGGGAATGGAGAAGCAGTAGTAAGAGAGCACTTAAACTGATTCCTTAATGGCTTGTTTCTTGAAAGCACTTCAGCAAGCTCGCTGCTGCAGACAGGTGACCCTCTTTGGAAACATGGTGTGTGATGCCATGTCCCACATTATCAGTCCTCCAGCAAACTGCATTCAATAAACTATTATTGTGTCTCTAAGACACTTGATCTGTTCCACGCTATTATTTCTATCTTCTCCAGCATTGGACTCTACCAACAGCTGCACTATTTTACAGATGATAGGTTATTGATCAGTTCAAAACTTTGAATTTCATTAAAAAGCAGTCAATACCTAATTTCCACTGCTTGCTGCACGCAGCGCTTAGGAATGCCTTTTTTCTGCAGTTATGCACTATTTGTCTCAGGAAAAGAAATTCACCACATTTTGAGTTTGCGCTTGAAAAATATCAACCCAGAAGACAGAATGCATTTAGTTTTTTATTGAGCTGCACACCGTTTCAGCATCTATCAACCTCTGTTTGGGTTCATTTAGCTGCCAGCAAGCCTTTTAGCTGCTCTGACTTCGAGTTTCTCCGGAGGTAAAAACGAAGGACGAGAATTATGCCGACTAAAATGCATCCTATAGTGAACATGTTGAAGGAAACACATAAAAGGCTCACAGTGTGCTGTGGCTACCTGCATCATCTTAAACCCTGCTTATTGCAGAACTAAAACATGACATAAGCAGGTTTGTTTAAACTATATCCTGCATACTATAATATGATACAATCATGTTCCCACTGTCGCCACATGCTTGATTCTGAGGACGAACTGCTGTGAATATCACCGACTTGCAGCAATAGCAGATCTATTTCTTCACATCTTAAATGGGTAGTATATTATAATAATGAATTGTACATGGTTTTTCTAATAGAAATTATTTTTGTGATGAGCTGGTTGCAGCTAAAAATGTATTAATAAAAATGTAAACTATGATAAATTCTGAAAATCAAGAGGAAACCGTTTGTATTTAAACAGAGAACTAAAATCTTGTCATGTGCTACGTTAACTCTAAGGTCTTTAGGTCATTGGCCCGTTTATATCCTACATGCTAAATTTCACTGAGTCATTATGAGAATCTAACTATATAATTCAGAGAAATATCACAGTTTAGCCACAGCTCATAGTTTTCTGACTTTAGTTTTAAAACAGCTTTATTGAGAAAGGATGAGAGTCAAGGAAAAGCTGGATGGCAGTGAGAAGCAACAAGTGGGGCAGGGGTGGCACCGAGTTACTCTATGCTTCATTCTTGAATCTCACATTTAAAGCAAAGAAAAATAAGACAAAATCAGAGGAGCACCAATAAATCAGCCCAAATTTCTTTAATTTCCGGAAACAGATCTTTTCTACAGGACCAGCCCACCAGGCCACGTCTGCATGTGTGCAGTTAATAATATTCACCCAACTTAGCAACTTTCTTGCTATATTTAGTGACATTTCAGACAAAAAAAAATCTGCATCTGCCAAACTCAGAAGCGGCAGCTCGGGCTTTTTAAAGATTGGTGATCGGTCAGAAAACAGCAATTAGTACATTTATCATTTAATGTGAAAATCTTCTTACATTGAGAACAGATTTATTGTTTTCTTGATACATTTCAATTAATAAACAAAACCAAACAAGACAGTATTATCAATAAGTTTTTCCACTACTTGTTCTATGAAAGCATCAATAAATATCAGTAAATTTGAAAATATAATTAAATGCCGTTAAGAGTTTGCGATTTATTAAGTGGAGTCCTGAATAAGCCTGTTTCAAATGGGAATGTTTTTTAAGAGCAGTATTTGTGTTTGTGATGCTGAGCCATACAGTTACTTAAAAATTTTTATTTATTTTTTATCATAATTTTTTTATCATTTTCACAATAATAACATAGAATACTGTGATAAAATTCACCTATCGTTTCACCTAGTCACAATATTTTAGTGGTTTACAAACAATAACTCCCGTGGTGCAGCTGAATGATGGTAACCAGCCTAAATGTGTCACTTTTCTCTCTCTTGCTGAGAATAACTGGAGTTTAGTAAGAGACTCTGTGCTGCCACTCATCCTTTCACTGCTTTGAGAAAGGGCTGCCATCCCAGATTGAAATAACGTAATCACAGATGTGTCACTGTGTCCTCATCCATCACAACCTCTGGCCAACTGCGTTTGTTTGTCTCTCACACAGGATACATCCAGGATTACATCACACCATCTGTATACCAGGGGGAGAAGAAGATGGAGCATAAGCTGGCGTCGCCGGTGTCGGACCCCCTGTACACCCAGGTGAGCAGCGGAGGGGAGTACTGCGACCCGGACCTGAAGCACCCCGACAGCCCGCAGTCCGGCATGACGGCCAGCGGCTTCTACACTGGTGAATCGGAGGCTCTGGCCGAGGGTTACACCATGGATGCCTTCTTCATCTCTGACGGCCGCTCCCGGCGAAAGGGAGAGGGCGAGGCTCGCGGGTCCAGCTCGAGAAGCAGCAGCGCGAACGGCGGGGTGCAGGAGCGGGGCGCCGGCGTGCCTCGCCACACCTGCAACGAGTGCGGGAAGACCTACGCCACCTCCTCCAACCTCAGCAGACACAAGCAGACGCACCGCAGCCTGGACAGCAAGATGGCGCGCAAGTGTCCCACCTGCAGCAAAGTGTACGTGTCCATGCCGGCGTTGGCAATGCACATCCTCACCCACGACCTCAAGCACAAGTGCGACGTGTGCAGCAAGGCCTTCAGCCGGCCCTGGCTGCTGCAGGGCCACATGCGCTCTCACACAGGGGAGAAGCCCTTCGCCTGCGCCCACTGTGGCAAAGCCTTTGCTGACCGTTCAAACCTCCGCGCCCACATGCAAACACACTCTGCCTTCAAGCACTACAGATGCAAGCGCTGCAATAAGACCTTCGCTCTCAAGTCCTACCTGAACAAGCACTATGAGTCAGCTTGCTTCAAGGGCTCTGCGGACGAAGACGACTCTGGATCAG
The DNA here is from genome assembly GCA_903067075.1 of Micropoecilia bifurca. Taxonomy (NCBI): domain Eukaryota; kingdom Metazoa; phylum Chordata; class Actinopteri; order Cyprinodontiformes; family Poeciliidae; genus Micropoecilia; species Micropoecilia bifurca. Next base: position 18,699 of record CAEGAF010154112.1, read on the forward strand.
AGAACTAACACACGAGACAAGCAAAATTTCTGAACCCCTGTCAAAGGTTCACAACCGATAACCCTGATCACTCTGCCCTCCATGCCTTTTTTCTTCCCTTTTTTTAGAAAGCAATATTTTCACTGAGATTACGTGAAGAAACTCTGATAACTGATTATGGCAAAGACAATTTCAAAAGATGCTGGATTTTTTTTCCCTGCACAGTAGCTAATCGTCCACAGAAACATACAATCAATCAACCTTTTCCCCCAAATAGAGACTGTAGATGGTAGTTGTACACAACTCAGCAACGTGTCCTCACACCAACGTGGGAACGCGTACACACACACACACACACACACACACACACACACACACACACACACACACACACACACACACACACACACACGAATGCACACCCACACTTACAACACAATTATATATGAGGCCTGGCATGTGAATTTTTATCAATGACTATAATAATATTGATATCAATAGTAATAATATTTAGATTCCTGATATTTTATAGGAAATAGTAACAAAAAACAAAAAAAAACATAAAAAAGGACTAACAGTGTTCTTTTGTTTTTTAGAGACAAAATGACCTCTTGTATTTTTATGCTGCTTTTTATTTGCTAAGAATTGAATTCTTTTGCAACTGCCAACATAAACTTTTTACAAAAATGTGAACTATGACAGTATTTGCAAAAAAAGGGAGATCATTCTAAAAAGGTTAAAAAAAAGACAAACCCTCCTTTTTTTCCACACCAACGTTTCAATTCAACGGATGTTATTTTTCTATTTAATTTTTCTAAATTTATTTTTTTGTGCTTTTTATCTCTTGTTGATCAAAAGCTTCTTTGTAACTGTGGGTACATGAAACAGAGCTCATCTTAAATAAGCTATAAGACGACCAAACGTCACTCAGATCAATTCTGCAGGAACAGCGATTTTAAAATGTTGGCCTGTTGAGCAGGTATTATTACTTCCACCATCTGATCCAATTCATAGTCTCACCCTGATGCACAGACTTGGACACAAAAAAAAACACACACTCAGAGAGCCAGACCAAATGATCTAATAAGTGCCATGAGCGGTTCACTCATCTATAGCAATTAAAACTCTTGTTCTTCCTCCGCCATGCTGGCCAGCGTAAACGCCGCTGCCTCATGGTGCCTCGTCCGGTCTTAATGAATAATCTCGACCCCATATTTGAGGTGCTCCCCCCCTCCACCAGTATTACCTCAGAGTGAACGTACGGACTCGCACACCCTCAGTTACAAAGTGACAAATTTTTGTGTTTGTCTGTTTTTATATGTCGCTCAAAGCTACGCCCATGGTTTAGTAGATGCATACCATCTATTTATCATGTAAATACTTTATTTATCCTCCTGTTTATCTATTTATTTATTTATTGATCCTATTTTTTGCTTATTTATTGAATACTTATTTATCATGTATTTATTTATTGTTTGTAATTTAAAAAAAAACGAACATCCATTGACCTTGTAAGATGCTGCTGATCTTCAAAGAAAATGTTTATATGCATGAAAACTGTAGAGAGTCCATGGGACTTAGTTTTAAAGAGGAACAATGTACAGTACCAGTGCTAGAGGACTTCCAATGAATGAATGCAAAATTAGTTTTATGTTTTGTGGCAATAACATGACTGAAAAAGCAATTGACATGGAAAAACAATCACAGCTGTTCTGTTTTTGTTCAACTTAGGGCAATAAAAAGAAAACAATGACAAAAAAATTATTGATTTTGTTTCCCAAAAGCCCTCCACCTCCTCACAGACGGAGATTTTTGGCATCTTTTCTTTGTTTTTGTCTTTCAATCTCAGGCAACAAGTCCTCAGAAGTGATCTACACTGAAAATCAGAAAACAAAAAGGTCTCGGGTGTGCTAAAGCCGCAGAGGCGCAACAGCAATAATGACGCCAAGATTAGCAGGTCACAACTCCAAAATTGACACAAGGTTGCTAATGTTCACCTAATTTTTATTCTACTTTAAAAACACAACAAGACAGTAATAATAATAATAATAATAATAATAATAATAATAATAATAATAATAATAATAATAATAATAATAATAATAATAATACAGTATTTAAATACACCAAAGTGTGTAACGGTTTGAAGAAAGCTAATGTATTCTCTTTAGCGGCACTGTTAAACGATCTTGGCATTAACTTCATGGGAGAAGAAAGTTTTTCAAATTGCTGTAATAAAATGACACGCAGCATTGCACTTCTAAACCGCAGCGCTATGGTTTTTTTGGGTTTTTTTGGGAGTTTTTCCCCCCTGCCTCCCTCCCCTACGCAGCAGCCGTCCTCACCCTGTCCCAACTGCCTCTGAACAGACGCGGCAAGCATTAGATGTGCTGAAGTGGGATTGGCGGAGGGTGGCGGAGTGTGGGAGGATAACAGGTGTTTGTAGACAGACTGCAGATAGGGAGCGTAATTGAGTCGGTGAGCGACCTCCAAGGGGAAGGTCAAGCACCAGCAGGCAAATGCACTGTCAGCTATTTGCATATTCCAAATGGATGGCACTATCGCAGTAATGCTGAGCTCGCTCTGTAGAAAAAAAAAAAAAAAAGCAAAGCTGAGGAGGAGAAAGGAGAGCAAAGAGGAGCTTCTGTTCTATTTGTTCATCCTCTTCTCTCTGTTTCACCATAATCCTGTGTAGTGCTACAGCTGAATCACTGCATGAGAGCATCCAAACCACCTGTCTAATGATCGACGTGTAGGACACACAATCTGGAACATCGCTGTAATATTACACAAATGCAAAAAAGAGAATAATTGCTTCCAAAATATTGTTTTATGTTTTTCTATAATAACGTGCAAGAGGACAATAAAGCATCTCCAAAACATGGGGTGTGTGTATTAAAATGACAAATACATGCACTGAGCATATTAAGTAAATGCAGGCTTGCATCTAAACCTGGCAGTATTAAAAATCTATTTCCAGAAAAAAGGGGCACAACAAGCAAAAATATTGCATTTAGATGTAGGGAAACATTGTTCCTCTTTGATTTTGTAAATATATTTGTAAATATATCACAGCAATAATATCACAATGCATGTAGACATTTAAATGCTCTTTTTCTATCCATGTCTTTTTTTTCTATTTAAAAAGAAAAGACAAATGCAGGTACCAATTGCAGTCTGGTTGGCCATGTGAATCAGGGAGCGTCTTGATTAAGAAGCTATCTGTTATAAGTTAGAACAACAACTTTCAACTCTGTGTTTTCTCAAAGATCTGATCATGTTGGGTATGATTTCTTTTTTTATTTCCTTTCTTCTTTTCTTTCTATTTATGTGCCCGGCTTGGCTGCGCAATGAAAAAGTGCCAAAAAGTATGATTTCCATGACAAAAGCCTTCAGCATATGGTTGGCTGCTTGAAACCATCCATATGGTCCTCAAAGAAAAAAAAACTGATTAAGATTTTTCCACCTTCTTACTCATTCTCTCTCTTTCTCCCTCTCTCTCTCTCTCTTTCTCTCACTCTCCTCCTTATCTCTCTCTTTCTCTCCGTTCCAGTATGAAGAAACTTAAGCCATGATTGCTGAGGGGTGTTTTCATTTATCTTGTTCTGCTACAATTAATAATGATGACAACAATAGCAATGATAACATTAATAAAAACAATAGCACAAGGAACCAGCAAGTCCATTTGTATTTCTTTTCAGATGCCCTAATTTCTTTTTAATAAATTAGATTTTCTGTATTTTTGTACATTTCAAAACAAGTAAAAACTCCCATATTGTGCCTTGCAAAAGCATTTTGCTACCTTGCAACCAAAATGTTTAAACTTTTTACTGCGACTTTATGTAACAGACAAACATAACATGGAGAATAATTGCTTAGTGGACGCAAAATTAGGCATTTTTTTTCTCCTTTTTTATTTACAATTTTGAGAAGGGTTGTGATGGAAGGAATATAGTCTCATTAGAGTCAGACTATATTTTTTAGACATTACTGAATGCAATTATGAATATACATTTATATCCAATTTAAATTTGACTCCAAAAATTCCCCTTCAAACATTTTGGCTTGGCAATCAGCATGAGATTGGGTCCAGCAGTTTTTAGCCAATCAGATTACGCTCCTTTGATCACGTGACACCAATGTGTTGGGCTGGACCAAAGGGGCATTTCTTAGCAATTAGTCCCAGATTAAGCCACTTGACTCAATCTGGGACGGACTGCTTTTGCTGAGGTCAGCAGAAGGTCGCCACATTTACAGGTGAATTTTTGGAGGCAATTTTAAAGTAAGAAAAAAAATATACAAAATTGAGCAGAATAAGAATTTAGTGTGATAAATTCAACATCTAAAAATGATTCTAATTAGACTATATTTGTTTTATACTGGTGTGCATAGCTATTCAGCCCCCCCTTACCTTGACACTCCTAAATAAAATCCAGTACAACCACAAGTCTAATAAAGAAAATCCATCTGTGTAATTTAATCTCAGTCTGGCTGAGATTTCCGGCTCGTCTTTTCTTTTCTCAGAGGTTTTTTAGAGAACATTAATAAACAACCAGCAGACAGAAGATGGTTATACACTCAAAAAAGAGGCTGCACTTGAAAAAACCTTTAAAAGTTGAGTTAATTTGTTACATATAACCCAATTAAGTTTGTCAAACTTAATTTATTTACATTTGTTTAACGTGGCAACTTAAAAAAGCCAATGTATTTACTTGGATGAACTTAATTTGATTGCTTGCAATAAATAAACTCATTTTTTTAAGCTAGTGAATTTAAAACGGCTCACTCTAAACACACCAACATGGTGGTGGCAGAATCATGCTGTGAGGTCAGGGTTGATTTGAAGATATATGGAGTGAAATAATAATCCTGAAATAAAATCTTTAAGATTTAAGACTCTAGTGGAGTTTAATCTTCACATGGACAGAGTAATAACAGAACTAATTGTTTTGTTTTAATCAAAGCATATTCTTGTGTGTGTCAGAATGGACCAGTCAAAGTCTAGACCAAAAGTCATTTGAGAGTCTATGGCAAGACATGGATGTGTAAAGAGGTTCGCTCTCCAATTAAGGCTTTCGCAATAAACGGTTAATCAATTTATCGCATCATAAATTAAAATGAGCTCAAGAATTTCCATTCTGAGGTTTAACATTTTTTGAAGGGCAATTTTGTTCGCAGAGACATAATAATTAATTTTATTTATGATTTCTGTTGCGTGTGGTTTTTATTCCCATTTTTTATAAATTGTTTCTGGTTGTTTGTTTAATTGTTGACATTTAAATATCTCCTAGTTCCAGTTTTTTGTTTGTTGGTGTTTGAGAGGGCAAACTTGCCTTATTATGCCAATATCAAGTTATTACTTGAAAATGGTGTCAAGACAACATTACTGTTCATCGCAATTATTTTTGGGACAATTTGCTATCCAGCAAAATGTGTTATTATGACAGGCCTATATACAATCTGACTGAGCAATGGATATTTTGAAGAGAAAAATTTCAACCTCAAAATGTGAAATGTGAAGTTGGTAGAGACATACAGCTCTGGAAAAAACATGAAGAGCCCACTGCACTGAAGCCCATTGGAAACCTCCTGGTTATTCCACCAGATACTGATTTCTGAACTCTTCCCGAGTTAAAATATCAGTATTGTTATTTCTAGATAAAAGATACAGTTTTAAAGTGCTGCATCTTTTTTGTTATTTTGACCATTTCTCATTTTCTGCAAATAAATACAAAAATGTTTCCTTGGAAATTCGGAGACATGTTGTCAGTAGTTCATAGAATAAAAGAAAAATGTTCCTTTTACTCAAACATAAACCTATGAAAAGTAAAATCAGAGAAACTGATCATTTTAGTGGTCTCTTAATTTTTTTCCAGAGCTGTAATAAAAATGGATCTACAAAAAATGTGTCCACAACACACTCTGACTTTTAATAAATTAGAAACAATAATTTTCCTACTTCATCTACTAGTTTTTGCTGGTCTGTCACAGATATTTCCAGTAGATAAATTGAACGTTGTGGTTTTGAATACTTTTGCGGGTGTGAATACTTTTGCAAGGCACTGCAATCTGCAGATGTTCATACTCAGAAGATAGTGAGTCTGGTATCTGATTGAAGTAGCTTTTAGTCAACATTAACAGAGTGAGTAATTATACTTAGACAATAACATGCCATCAGCTGCCACCTCTTCTGCCAATATTTGAGGGATTGGATGAGCTTTACTGTCAATTTCCTAAATTTTAATTTCCCCACTCTGAGGGGGAAAAAATGCCAATATCTTTAGTTCTCAAAGCGGGTGAAAAGGAGAACCATCAGAGTGGCTGACAACACCAATATCGCTTTGAGTGAGAGTTCTTGAGATGCCGGCGTTCTCAAAAGCAGAGGCATCTGTTCCGCCACTATTAAGCCCTTCCTGGCCATTAAATTTTAATGGAACATTGATTTTATGCTGGAACTACCCTTCCTGAGTGACTCAAAAGCCGGAGAAAAATATGGAACAAAATAAAAATGAATCACGACAGTGGACAGGGATTATTATTCTGGGGGCTTTTCTTGATTGGTTTCCAGGGAATATACAACACTTGAATTCAATCGCTTGTGTCCTTCAGTGTCCTCCAGCAGCAGCAGCAGCATAATGAGACAGCAGAGCGGAGCGGGGACAATGTGCTGCACAGCATTCTCCTCCATGATTGTGCTTACTGTTGCTCGCTGCGTTGCTCACATTTGAACAGTAAATTGTTGCTTCTGTTTTTACATGCTGAGTAAAAGATGAGCAACAAAGTGCTGGTCTGACTGCACAGAGTGCTGCAGCTCCTTTGCACATCAGCATTCATACGCAGTATTCAGTCAAACTTTACCCCAACAGATGTTGCCCCCTATCAGATTTTATGATGAAAGTAAATAACTGATTTCATTACATGGCAATGAACTGTAAAATAGGGACCCATGGAATCCAATTACATCACCCATGAGAGTGCTGTGTGTAACAACAATCAGAAGAGAGAGGCCGGTAGGGAGGCTGTGGCCCTGCATACATATCTCTGCAACAGTCTAGAGAGCGACGCAGCAGCCGGCGCCTCCCACCGCCTCCATCACTCAGGGCACATCAGGTAAATTATTAAAAACAGCCCTGCAAAATCGAGGATGCTACACTGAAACTTCAGAGATATTGACTGGAGAACATCATCGCCGTCTGAGTGACTGGCGGAGAGAAAATATAAGTGCTTTCTGTGGGATGGAGGGGGTGTAGGGTAACCACAAGGTTACTGCACAAATCCTCCGCGTTAATGCGACTGTTTAACCCTCCTCAGTGCAGCTGAGATTACTGAGGTAATTAAAGGAGCGCAATGTAGTTGCACCATAATAATTGATTTAGCAATTACTTATACAGCAAGTTCTGATTATAAACTATTTTTCCTTAAAGCGAATACTGAGCATTTCACCGCGTACTTGTTCAGGATGAGGGATTGCTGTAAAGTTAACGACTCAATTCAATCAACTGGGCTTGCTCAGAAAAAAGAGTTTAACCACTGCCATAATCAACTAAATGTGATTGCACTGCATCATAGCTCTACCCAAATTGGATAAATATAAATCTATACATGATTGGAATGTATTGGAGTTGTGGGATTTTATATTTGTGAATGTAAATTAGATCAATCTGTCTCCAAATTCTCCAAGATGAGATTTGTTGTGAATTGTTGCTATATAAGTTAAGTTAAAAAATGTAATCTTTGGTGCCTTTTATTCATACATTGTGATATTAAAATAGGTATTACATTTATATATTTTTCCACAAATTTGCAATAAACAGTTTTCAAATTTTTCTGGCATTTCCTTTTTCCAAAAAATAGTCATAAAACAATTACATTAAGCACTGCTGCTTCATCTGAAGATACAAAAATACAGCATAGATGAACTATCTTTCTTTCTATTGTTAAAAAGTATTTAAATATTTATTTATGCAACTCCTCAAGATGCAACAAAATTCTTCATCCTTTTACATAGAATCAAATAACGTACTTGAGCTAACAATCTAATATTTTAAAAACATTATTAGATACATGATGAAGTCAGGTTATAATGGCAACAGGTGAAAAAGTTATTTAAGGAAGTGCAGTGCATTGTGTTGAGTCACTCACTGTAAGTAAAATTCATGAATTATTCTATGAGTTACTTTATAAAAAATAACATTTTCAGTCCTTCAAGAGGCTTGAACTGCTGATTTGTTGTTTTTTGCTTAATGAAGATTTGTTAATCAACTAATAAAAAAACTGAAGACGACTGAACCACAACAATAATGTGACCGAATTAAATAAATAAAAAAATGCAGCAGCAGTTACAAGTGAGTTTATTACAGCTGAACAGCAACCAGCATTTTCTTCTTTATGGTAATTAGATCAACTCATCTTTAACTCACCCTCATTTTGACCCTCCTCTTGCACCTGGCGCCCTCTGTTGGCTGATTTCCAAAAATTACAAACAAACAAATGCTTTACCAGCACAACATTGTGGATTGAGCTGAGGGAAGAATACTGGGAGGTTTTCACACACCGTTTTAAATGTTAGCATCCTTTACATGTTAGCACTGGTCAAAAATGCAACAAAACGTGTTGAACAAGAAAAGGTTACAAAAACAAATCAACACAAATTATTTGATGGTTGCGTTTAAATAACATCAATAACAATGAAGGAATTATTAATGATGCTTAAATAATAGGTACACAATTATTTTAATAAGGAATAGTCTATCAATTATTCTGACAATTAATCAATTAATTTGATATAAAATTGGTACATTCTGCAGATTTTTCATTTAACTACTTACGTATTTTTAAAGCATACTAGAAAAACAAATAAACAGTCCAATTACATTTTTAACTAAGAAAAATTGTTTCTTGCTTAAACATAGCATTCCTTTAATGAACGCTTGATTGTTTTGTAACTAAAGATGCATCTGCAGCTAAAAAACACACAGCAACATGTGAAAAGCCATTTCTAATTACTTAACATCAATAACAGTGTGAGGCTGAGCTGTTGACTATTCTTTTTAATTAATTAATAATTAATTAGCAAAATGTGCTTAATATGATTTTTTTTTTACCTAATTTGAACTGAATTTGAGGAGTTCTGGATAGAACAGCTTTACCAAAAAAATGCCTATTTTAATCTTAAATACAAAATGTATATATTTTTGGTACAATTTTTGTTTCATTATTGGGCTGAATGTGTTCTTTTTAGCAAAATTGCTACTTTTAGAGTGTGTATACTCCAACGAATGATCAATTAATTCTTAAATCATGTCATCCCTACATAGAAAGGTACAAAAAGCTGTGTAGAATTTAAAAAAGTACCACAATCTGCACGTCTTATTTTATTGGCCAAAAAAAAACTAGTCTTCGTCCAGATGCAAAATGTAAACCAGTTAGCATCAATACTGACCGGCCAACAAGCCGTTCGAAGAATCATCCGGCACAGTCAGTCAGGACCAACCAACTGTAACTTCCCCTTTAAGAGCGAACAGTTTGTCTTTTCGCATTCTGCATCACAGGAGAGATGCTCATTAAAAGCTCCTCCATTCCTCACTGTTTCATCAAGTGAGACTGCCAAGCTCTTTAACTCAGTGTTCTTGATGTTTGTGCTGTTTGTGTAAAAACCCATCTGTTTCCTCGCCTCTCTGTTGGCAGAGGGTCCACCTCATCCGTATGCTTCTCTTTTTGAAGTCATGTCAAAATCTCATTTTTATGCATCTACGATATCCAACTTGTCATCAGCACTCAGGCAAAAGTCAAAGAGGGCACTCCTTAAATAGCTCCTTTCTTTCCTTTATGTACAATGCATGCAGAAACAAGGACAGGAAAAGATTCACATCCAGAAGATTTTAGGATTTGCAGAGCTGCTCTGATTAGTTGTTTAACAGACTGAAAGGAGATTAAAACGCATGATTGTTTTCTGGTTCAATAACAATAGTTTACAGACATTATAAGAAATTAGCTGCAAATATTTGTCATTGTTCGTTTAATTTCTTTGTTACACAATAGACAGTTCCAGTCAGAAGTTTACATTCAGGCATGTATATTGTGTTAACTAGAGTTTTTAGTGATTCATTTTATTCGTTCTAACATTTATCATCCCAATATGTTTAAATCTATAGGTTACAGAGTACAAATTCGACAGAATATTGATGAAAGGAAGGAAGTGAGGCAAGCTTAACATCAACAAGCACAGAGAACAAGGTTGTGGCCCCCAAACCGACGTCGTCAAGTTAGACTAACATTTGCAGCAGCTCAGGGTTTTCAAACCTGACAAGACTCTAACAACAGCCAAGCATGGTAGTGGCAGCATCATGCTGAGGGGCTGATTCACTCCCAATGGTCCTGGTACTTTGCTAAAGGTGAGCGGAATGATGAAAAAAGAGAACTACTGCTTAATTAGTCGACTTCACTCTTAAATTAACTGATAAAACTCGAACACGGTTGTTGGAGAATTGGTCCAAACACACATCAGAACTGATTCTGTATGTTTAAAGTTTCTGGAATGTCTCCAACCTCCACTGTACACTGGATCCCGGGCTATTTGTGGGTTTTCTTGTGGAGTGTATCTAAAATATTTAAAAGAAAATTGTGACTCTGAAAAACCTAAGCACAATACTACTTGACTGGGAGTACCGTTCATTTTCCTAGGAAGGAAGACTATGGATGTATAGATTTCCACTGTGCGCATTAATGCATGTTAAGGTATATTTGGTGTTTGAATTATTAAAGTAAGCAAGCGTTTTCAGATGGGCTTCAGGTGTTTGTTGATTTTAGCTTTTTGTATATGGTTGTGGTCCTTAACCTCTCTGAGAGTATACTGTACTGAAATTGTACAGCATGCAAGAAACGAATCAATTTACGTGAGTTATATCATTTCTGGTAAGAAACTGGGTCAACGTGAGGGTTTAATTACATCAGAAGCTTATATTTAGATAAATATCTATGCAGTTGTATGTAGATATTTTGGTCTATGTGTATAATTTTGATCATGACTGGTTTAGAGAAAATCCACAATGAATTCAAGACCATGCCACTAATTCTTGTTTTTAAAAATCATTGAAGCTGCATCATTACACCCTGAAAAAGAAACTAATAAGAGTGAAAACCTGTGACAAGATCTGTGGTTAACTAAATATCTAAACTAAATATCAAAGAGTTATAAGACCTTTTTCTTTATTGGCTGTTACAAGTTACAATGAAATCAATCAAAACAGGAGGTGATTAGTAGCTAAAGGAAATCACTGGCTGATGGCACCCTAATGATTTGTATAATGTAAATTTAACGCAGCTTCTGAGGCTTTCTGTGCTTATATTTAAGCATTAAGTGCTGAAATAATGTCCTTGTGCTTCTGGTGGTACTGTAAGGTTAATGAACTGAGCTAAGTGTAAATGAAAAGAAAGACAGCAGCTCAGTCCACACCTAAATAACCTCACTCTCAAGCACCACTTGTTCTCCCTTTGGATTTGAACACAGGGAGCAAATTTATTTCAAGGCACCGAAAGATCATTAAACAGAAATCTCATTCTGAAACGCTTTACTGCGAGGAGGAAGCAGAAAAAATATTTTGCAGATTCAGCCAGCAAAGCCTTTAACACCGCTGCACGAATCAGTCACAGAGAAACATCCACTGTTGTTAAATCGTGTTGTGATTTCACAGGCCTCGTCTGTCACAAAGCTATACTTTGAAGGCTGGAAATCAGCATTAGAATAATTATCACTTTAAAAGGCATGTCAGCGTGTAGAAAAAGAAAGAACGAGGAAAGAAAAAAAGGCAGGAATAAATATAGCCTGCTTCTCCGGCTAAAAGCTGGCAGGTAATTTTCTCCAGCTGCTCTATGTGTGACAATCCCACAGGGAGCGAAATCTAATATTAACAGCAAATTATTATGTGGGAACTGTTCTTCCATGACCTGCTGTTGTACCTGTGTGACTAACTCAATCTGAGTAATTGAGATATGTTAGCAAGTAGAATGCGGCCCTGCTGTGACAGCAGAGGGTCGTGTGGAGTGTAGTAGGACTCCAAAAACACCAAAACACCGGAGCTAATTTGCATGTCTATACGCCTTAACTGACAGGGTTCCCTCTCATCATGTGATGCTGGTTTATCTTTGGTGTTTAATATGGAATCTGAATGACAGCAAAGCAAAAATTTGACTATGTTGTACAGAGAAAAAGGTGGGAAAAGTTCAAATTTCAGAGTACAAATCCGCATAGATACAAGATTTTCTTCCCTTTTGTATTACAAATAAAAATCCAAAAACTTATGTTTCTCTACCCTCATTTAGTCAAAATAATTTTTTAATCTTGCTCCAGTCTGAAGTTATTTGCAGCGTCTAACAGGATTGCATTTCACCTCGTGTTTTTCTTTAGCATCCATGGTTCTGCTAAATCAAAGCCTCCTCACAGCATGATGCTGCCACCACCATGTCACACTCAATGGTGTGTTCAGAATAATGCACAGGGTTCGTCTTCCCTCAAATAGCATTTTGCTTTCAAATGAAAGCTACATTTTGGTCTCACCTGACCAGCACATGTTTGATTTGTGTCCAACAAAATTTAAGAAAAACATGCTACGGCTTTATTTTAAGAGTTTCATTCTATTCCATATTTCTGGTGTAGTTGTTAAGCATTTTGGTCAACTGTTGTTGTTTTTAAATGTGCTATAAAAATAAATTTGATAGTGAATTCTAAACTTCGCGCTGATATTGAGGCCAAAACATTTAGCACATTTACCAGCACCTGCATCACAGAAGACATTTCCTCTTATACCACACTGAAATCACAGCAAATTATTACAAACTCTATATAAACCTCCTTTATGCTATAACTGATCCCTATGTGACCAATTAATCAGCATAAAAAGCGCTGTCACTCTAGTTCAAAGAATTTCTAATATTTCAGAATAACTACCTGCCTCTCCTGTCCAAAGAATCATTTTTAATTGTCTCATTAAAAGTTGTTGTGGCTTTGTGTTGGGAAAACAATACTACCGTTTCTGCTTGAATGCAGCAGATATTTAATGATTTCCACTTACCTGTGCAAAGCTACGAGTGCCGATGTCCTTTTGGTAACCACAGCAACGCAGCTGGTTTGTTAAAATTCCTGAAAAATAGAGAACCACAGAAAACTTTGATCGCTTTGAAGGATCAGGCCTACATCACACAACTGCCGACACAACAAAACAAGGACCTCATTAAAAGTACTTTCATCAAAGGTTATGTTTTACTTTGTAACCGGCTGACTAACTACTGGAATGAATCTTAATGACAAGCATTTCATCTGAGCAGGTGTTTTGCATTGGTTTGGTCCTACATAAACATGCTAATAATAACATTTTTATGTAATTAGACAACCTTAATAATTGGACATTTTAAAAATAATGTAATAATGTTTTACCAGTTTGTTAATTTTATCAGCACTATCATCACTTCTTTAATTATCCAACTCTACAAGAGTAAGTTGGAGAGTTGACAGATCCCGGAGACAATCCCATGAATGCACAACCGCAAAGAGCTATTTGAATACAACAATACGCATTAGTAAGACTAAAACAAAAAATATGATCATTATTATTTAATCTACGTTTGGTACTTAATGTCTTCTTACCTGGAAAGTCAATGGTCTGCGGCTCCAGAGCCTCTGCAGCTCTTTGGTGGCACATAATAACTGTAACAAAAAATATATTAAAATTATTTTTGAGAAATTTAATCAGACTGATTTTATCAGTTCTTCTGTTTTCCATAAAACAGCTGGTTCAAGTCATATGGCTGCAAATAATCTGTTTTTTATTCATTCAGTTAATTTCAGTACTTCTTTGTGATTCATTATTATAGGAAAAACTCAAACAGCTTCATTCTCTACACATATTTTTATAAGTTTGATATTTTTCTTTTGTCCTAAAATTAGACATGAAAATTGTTGCTTAGTTTCACCAAAGAAAATAATGATACGTTTCAAATGTAAATCTTCTGAGTTTTGTAGTTCGAGACAAATTGAACTCAGAAAATGGGAGAACAAAAACCACTTTAATTATAAATTTTCCTGACCCCTGATCGATATTTTCACTCCCATGTACCGTAAACATTGTTTGTTACAAACATTTTAAGTAGCAAATAATATATAAATTGCCAAACTAGCAATAAAGTCTTTGATGAAAAAATACAGAATTATCCCAAATCTCTAAAATTATATTTAAATTATATTTGCTCACATTTTTTTATTTAATTATTTTTTACATTATTTACATGATAAATGTACGGAAGAGGATTAGGGCCACCAAAAAAAAAAAAAAGAATTTTGACTTTAAATCTCAGAATTCTGACTTTAATTAAAAAATTTCTACTTTAATCTCAGAATTCTGACTTTAAAGTCAGAATTTTATTTTATTTTTTCGGTGGCCTTAATCCTCTTCCGTATAAATGCCTGAAGTGTGACAGGAATAAATTGCCTAACCGGGGTATGAAACAGCCTCACTTTGTAACACGTGTTAACATTTTTAGCTAGTCGGCCATTAAGGCAAAATGTAAAGACGACAATAATTTGTTTAAATTTCAGTAGAAAGCAATTTTATTTTAGTGTTATTTTGTTAATAGGCATTTACTACCAAAAATCTTAAAAAGCTAATAATATGAGCTATTAAAAAAATACAATATTCACAAAGAAAAAGGAAAACATTTGACTTCACTTACTCCATCCTTTGCTGACCAGTTACAAATAGGGGCGGGGCGTTTTTATTGATCGACGCTGACGTCGTCCAATCAAATCCCTCCGTTGGTAACGGACGAAAAAGTTCAGGAAGTAGCTTACAGCAGCTGGTAGTGTTTATGCCAGGAAGTTTGAGCCAATGTTTCGGGTTTTTCGGGCGGATAAAACACAGCTAAAACAGATTTTTCTACTCAGTAGAAAAATGTCTAAAATAACCACTGAATGTGGCACGATGGATGTTAAAAACAGTGGCGACAACAGGTCGGTTCATTCGGACACCATCCAGGAGGTTCACAACGTTCCTATGCAGGTCATCATCAGACCGTTTCCCTCCGAGCTGGACGAGCAGAAAGTCCAGAGTCTGATGGACACCATTAAGGTAACCTCATTATTTTAATGAGTCGTTTTTGTGTTATAACTGGAAAATATTGTCTTGAATTTAAATCAAAAGCTAACACTGTTAAATGTCTTCGAAACCCACTGAGGTATTTAAACTGTGATTATCTGATTGGTGGTTTGAGCTCTTTACCACTGTTCTATCATACATTTAACTTTATAATATTATTCAATTCATTATAATAATGAATTCTTACAAAGCCAAAAATAAACCATTACCAGAAAACATTTTGAAAAATTGTTTAAGACTATAAGTAAATGTACAAGATGGCATAGTAATCACAGTTCAAAGTACAGGAAAAACGTTTGTGTATTAGTAAGTGGAGTCAAATTTTGGTCTTATTTGAATACTGAACTTGGACAATGTCAAAACATGAAACTATTAAAATTGTCAATATTACTGGATATAATATATAATGTTTTTATTCCAATTTTTGTTGTCGTTTTTGTTGTTTTGTTTCATGCTGAAATTTAAATAATGATTGTTCCTCAACTGAAGTTAATTAAATAGGTACTTTATTAAACATTAAACAGGCTTTTATATGTATGGTTTTTAAATGCAGTAAATGTAAGCTAATCTAGGTGATTAAGTAGTGGGAATTGTGACATGTTTATACTTTCACACACCCTTGAATATGCAAAAAGCAAAAGTTTTGACATTATGATTCATGCTATATATTTTTTGTACATATTCAAAAAATAAACACACTTTAGTGGTTTAGTTTTTTATGTTTTTTCCCTCTATTTTTAAATAAAGTTTTAATTTTCAATATAAGCATATAGTTTTTAACATTAAACATCAGTTCTGCGGTTTTAAATTGCACCAAATCCATAAATTGTATAAGTTGTGATCTGAAACGATACAAATATTGTGTGTCATTTTTACTGTTTTTTCTCGCACTGTGCATACTTTTGTAAGGAACCTTTATATGTGTTACCCCAGACGCAAAACAATAATCTAAACACGGCAATAATATTGTACAGTAAAGACTGTAAAATTTCCCTTGAATCATTGTACTACTGTACATAAAACTGTTGAGTTAATAATAATATATTCATAGTTTAATTGTGATGAAATAATGAAGGTTATTTCACTTTAAAACATGTTTTTGTAATACTTGCATGTGTCGTGCTTTGGTGCCATTGTGTGGCCTAATTGACGTTTCGCCTTTCCTTCCAGGAGACGCCAGACATCAGCATTGTTCCTCCTATTGATGTTCTCTGGATCAAAGGCAGCGAAGGAGGAAATTACTACTACTCCTTCGGAGGCTGTCACAGGTTTGCTGCCTATCAAAGGCTTCACATGCCAACCATCCCAGCCAAACTCATCAGATCAAACATCTCAGACCTCAGGACTTACTTGGGGGCTTCAACGCCCGATTTACGATAATTTTTTGGACTTTTTCTTGTTTTGACTCGCTGTATGTGTCCAACTCCAGTCCTCAATTGAATTATGAAGTTCTGCATATTTCTAGTAATGAGCCACTCATTTCATCTAAGTTACATGTGTAAAACTCAAGGCTCATGGGCCAAATCTGGTCCGCCGCAGCCTCTTATGTGGTCCTCTAGATTCCAAAGGGACACATAAATAGAAACTTACAAGATAAAAGTTGTGTCATTAAATATTATTTTATCAATCGAATCACTATTTTTACATGTATACTGCCAAATTACATCAGTGAGTCCCTCCATTTTTGTGCAACTCTGTAATTGCTTAAATTCAACAGATGCCTGCAATTTTTCATGTTAATATAGAATTGTGAGTTTATTGCAGATTTTCCGCTAAAGTTAAAACATTGTGTTAACGTAACGCTAACTCCCACCAGAAGGTGGAAGTATGTCTTCCTCATACTACACTTCTCCCTCAACCTTACTTTATGTACAAGATATAGTCCATGATTGATATGGTGTGTAACAAAAAGACACATTTACCTTCAGATAAGCAAAAAAGAAAAAAATGCAAAATTCCTTGCAGATATTTCTAAATTGGCTCCACAGAAATGTCTGTGGAGCTTTTTAAATCACAAAAACAATTATGGAATCCAGGAGGGATTAATCCGTGTGAAAAGATACTCAAGAAGAACTTGTTTAATGCAGACAAACTATTTATTAATATTTTAGTAGTTAATGGGTTTAGCCTATATATCCTGACACATCTTGCTGTTTAAGAAATGGAGCTTTCAAAATGATTTTGAAACCCCTGATTTAGATGTTTTCAGTCATTATACTATGTAAAATGCTTATAACTGCAGACTTTGTCACATCACTGCTGTTTGCTCAGGAGGATCATACCGTGACGGCCAGCAGCAGCAGGTGATTGCAATGCACAGGATTTACCAGTAGGGGGAAACAAAGCTCTGGATGTACACACTTTCCTCATGTCAAATCATGCATGTTTAAATGTTTAGTTTTAATAATCAGATACTTCCTTCTTATATTTTTTATAAGAAAATGAATCCATGATTCATCATGTGGTTGATTGTTTTCCTGTTGTGGCAGGTTAAGCTGTTGTAGTTGTGGATTTATTTAATTAAAGAAGAAAATATATATTTTTTCTTTTATTTACTTTCATTTGACTTAAATAAAGTGTAGATTTACAAACAGAAAACAATTTACAAGTATTTTCTTATGTTGGACTTTTTTATTATTCCAAAGAAAGTATGACTGCTAATTTCTAATATATTTTAAAAAAAATGTTGGTCTGGAATGAAAAGAGTAAATTATAATTAGCCACACATTCCATAAAAATAGAAAATATTTTAATATAACTTTAAAAATGATTTTTTTGTTTGTTAGACAGCTGAAGTTTTCAGATGTTCTCCCTGTTTCTTTATGCGCAGTCGGCTTTGACGTTGTAGACACCTCAGGAGATTAGAGACCAGATGTTTTGTTGGAGGAGTCAGATGTTCAGAGAATATCCTGATGACACAATGCAAGATGTTGTTGAGTCTTGCAAAATTATCCCATTCTGCCTGTCGTCAGACTTCTGTTTCCACTGTCTCTTAGAAGGATCAAAAAACCTCCCAACAAAATATCATGCAAGATCTTTACTAATGCATGTACAATTTAAATAATTTGTGTATTGTACTGCATAGAAGCAATAATTTCATAAATACAAAAAGTCCCTTGTGTTTGGTTTTTATTTTGAGTCTTTGAAAGCAGCTCACTAAATCAAATTGGACAGCTGCTCCCCTGCCTGCCTCTGCGGAAGGAACTGAAGTTTTGCTGAATAATATAGGTAAAATATAGACGAGGCTTTTCCGACGTTAGTGCTCCCACAATGTGAGCTCAGAGCCGTTTGACGATCTCCCTTTGTGGCCATCGAGGAAATGGAGGGCGACCCGGGGCCAGCTTTAACCGACGGGCCCTAAAGACTCTGAATCGTCGCGTGTGAGAAGATTTCCTGCAGCTCACTCACTGTCTGGAAGTAACCATATCCTCAAAGGGGGGTTGACACGCAATACCGGTCTGAAAAAACGCATTGCACCTGTTGCTGCTGGGACCGCTTTCCATGGGTGGTTTTACACGCTTTCTCTTTGAGGATTTCAACAAATCAGAGGGCCGAGGGGGACAAACTGGATCAGACTGTGTCTTTTTTTTTTTTCCTTTGTTTTGCTTAGTTGTTTGTATTTGTTTATTTGTAAAAGTGTTGATTAATTATATTATTTGTAAATTGCTCACCTGTATTTTAAGGTTTTGTTTTTAATAGATTTTTTTTTACTCTTACTGTAAGTTTGCTTGAAAAAGTTCAGTTTCTCATGAACATATAAAAATAATAGCATACAGATGTGGAGAGATTCTTTGCTCATAAATCTGGTGTAGAGATTATTATGTCTCATAAATTGGATCATAATTGTTGAAGCTACAAAATTATTGTCAGACCTGGACATGGTTGCCTTGCAGCAAAAAGGTCTTTGGTTCAAATCCCAGTCTGGAGCTTTTCTTCCTGGAGTTTCCATCTTTTCCCTGTGCATGTGTGGCTTCTTTCATGCGTGTTTCAGAAATCCTTTACTCTCCCTTGGCAGCCATTCAGCTGCGCCAAAATGCTTTCTTTCACAAAGCTCTGTCTCTTTGTGCAGCCTTCACAGATCACTCGTTGCCCACTCTGCTCCTTCAGACTAGTGGCAGCAGCAATTAGCAAACACCTGGAGGAACTGTGCATCTGCTGAGCTCTTCATAGGAACTACTTCTCAGCTCAGGGCTCTTAAAAATGGTTGTAAACATCATGCTGCAGGAGAGCTGCTGGATGGGGGAAAGAGTAGGAGCTTCTTAAAGAGACAGAGGCCCAGTTTCAAGGCGTCAAATTGTGAAGTTGGTTTTCTTTTAAGTTATATTTAATATATGCAGCATTTTTATAATAACTGAAGCTAAGGTAGTTACTTGATTGTGTCACAAATTGGCTATATGTGCCTGGAAAATACACAACACTGCCCCTGTAAAAACATTTAACTTGATCAAATCTCTAATAATTTATTTAATATTTAAATGAAAAGGTTCAATTTAAGGGTTCCTTGCATAACTTGGCGTTCTAAATGTGATCAAAAGATTGGAAGGTGAACAGAAATAGGACTTTAAATAGAAGATAGCCTTAGAGGTCCAGCAGGTCCTTGCACATTAAATCAGCCCTAGATAAACTAAGCTGCTTTACTCTTTGCCTTGGGTTTTGTTGTGTCACCTGTCAGTGAACCGGACAGCGTTCCTTGACCCGTGGTTCTGAACGTCCCGTTTCTTAGCTCAGTGGAGGAGGGAAATCACTGCGCAACATCTGCTCCACCCGGCCTCAAGGCTGACTCTTCCGGGAGGGTTTTCTTCTGGCACTGGCATACTCTGGGTCCAGAACCAAATGGTGACCAATTTGAAAAACTGTCCTGCTCCATAAGCTGGATTCTAGTCTCTGTTGCAGGTGAAAAAGGAAAAAATAATCCGAATTTTAACCCAGTCAGTCCGGGACGGATTAATCCAACTGGGTTCCTTTTCCTTTTATGTTAAGAAATGTTGTCTACGTCTTTCAGAGACAGTTTCATAACTTCAGATAACGCTGACAGGACCTGCAGTGTTCCTCCTTCAAGGTCTCACAGTATTGAAATGTTTTAAACAGAGACAAAATAAAATGTGCATCTAGTGAAACATTTTGAAGTCATAACTTCCAGAAAAAGAGCAACAAAGAATCCTCAATAAGGCGTTGAAAACATGTTAGTTATTTTTAAATGCTTTGGAAATCATCATCATTATTCACCTACTTCAGATTTTATATTAAATTCCCCCAAAATACACTGAATTGTATAGTTATGACGTTTTAAAATGCAGCAAAGTTTAAATGGTATGAATGATTTTCCAAGGCTATAGCTACATATGGATTTAAGACATTTTTTAAATTCTTCTGGTAGAGCCAGGATAATTTCTATTAGTCAATTTCTAGTTGTGACAGTCAGGTTTTAAAGGGAACCTTTTATGAAAAATTTACATTTTAGACGTTTTTAAACTTCCATTTGAGTCTCAAGTTCTGCTACCAACAGCTGAAGAACTTAAAAAAAGAAAAAACAAAACTTCTCGATTGTTAAATCACATTCAGTGGGCACTGCTCCGTTACCTAGCAACCCCAGGCAAGTCTAGCCCGTCACCTAGCAACCCAAGTTGCTGTACAATGGCTGCTGGAAATGACGTGTGTTTTTTTTGTTGTTGACTTAACATCCAGAAACCATTTGCTGCATTGTTGTTGGTCATACAGGAGGCTCTACTGATGCTTTTCAAAGATGTACGGTTGTATAATTGCACATTTCTTTGCAGCCATTTTGATGTGTGAGTGTAAACGTGGAGTTGGGAGGCCTGGCCAGCAGCAGTTTATTTGGATTTAAAGTGACGGCTCATTCTGAGACTAAAATCTCATTATGTAAGAATTATTTTGAGCTAAAAATGTAATGAACAACCATAGACCTGTCCTAATCTGTCCAAGGAGGCTTAATAGGTCACCTTTAAAATAATCTACTCTGGACAAATTACAAAACTTCCATTTAAGGCAAGCAAATAAACTGACCAACTGACCTGATCAGTGACCCCTCTGCAACATGCGTTTAAAGTCATAAACTTTGACATTTAGCAGTCTGTTGAATGAAAAGTTGCTTTAGCAGCTCATTTTAATATCATGATGAAACTTTTTGTGCAGCCTTGGTCAGTAAAGCAAAGTGCAGTCAGGTTCTGGGCGTCTTTACTACTTTATAGCTAATTTTAAATATTAAGCCTGTTTTTCCTGATGCATGCATGGATTCTCTCCAGGTCCTCTGGTTTCCTCCCAGTTCTGTTCAAAAGCATGAATGTTGGGTTAATTGGTCTTTATAAATTGCTCTTAGATGTGCGTGCGTGCGTGCGTGTGTGTGTGTGTGTGTGTTTGTCTACCCCGTGTGTTGCTCTCTAGATGAAATGGTGACCTGTCCAGGCCCTGTGACCCTTATGACCCCTGTGACCTTTGTGACCCTACCTCTTGCTCATTGACTTCTGGAGATGGGCACCAGCTCACTTGTAGATTAACTGTCAAATATACAGTTTTTCTTCTTCTTCTTCACTGCTTCTACAGATGTTAGTCTTTTTCTTTTGTGCCTCTCTCCTCTTTTCTTTATTTGGTGATTTCTAAAGTCTGAACAAGTTTTCCAGACATGCCTCTTGTCAGATTACTAATTAGATATGATTTATTAGTTTTTCTTTGCATTGTCTTTCTATCCAGCAGGATATGTTTTAATTCAGAACTTTGTAGCAAGAGCAACAGTCAACATTTAATGGTGCTAGATATGTAAAGGCCTTAAGATACTGTAAGTCTGAAACTGAAAGATTGGATTCATTACGTGGGGAAAGAAAATTTTGCTAATTCTTCACATGATTTCCTGGCGTCTTTCCCATAATGGAAAAGACAAGTGAAAACACCAATTGAAGCAGATGTTTTCTGATTGTTATAAATCAGGGATTGCCTCCAAGAATTGGTGAACAAACTCTATTACAGAAAGTTAAAAACAATAAAACATACATTATCTGCGGCATAGTTTGTTAAAATGGCACATTTTGTTGATGTATGAGAGAAAATATAAATACACTTAATGATACACTTAATAGATACACTTAATGATATTCTAGACCTTTTCCTGTTGCAATAAGCAATAAATTAATCGCATGATAAATTAAAACGAGCTGAATATTTTCTGTTTGCATAATTTATAGTTTTCTCTTTTCTTTCTCTCTTTCTACCAAAAACTGGATGACAAAAGTCTTCAGATTGGTTCTTTGTGAAGGACAACTTAGTTTACAGAGACTTTTGTTTATTTATTTTGTATATTTAAAATGTTTTCCTGTTCCCGTGTTAAATGTGGATTCGATTTTAAAGATTATTGATTTTTGAGAATGTGTTCTTATGTCATTATTACCATTATATTACTTTAAAATGGTCAATATTATCGTTTTTCACGATGACTTTGGGGACAATTTGTAAAATTTGTGATTGTGACCATTTGACCTTCAGGAAATTAATTCAGCAAGTAATTTCTTTACTTCAAGTAAAAATGTGGTACCTCTGCTTTTACTGGAGTACATTTGTGTAAGTTTATTTGTACTTTTACATAAGTACAGTGTTTACAGAGTGAGTATTTTCTCCACAACTGCTTATCTTGAAATTTTCCCTGTAATATTAATCAATCAATCAATGAAGTTTATTTGTATGGCACATTTAGGCAATAAGGCAGTTCAAATTGCTTTAAAAAAGTTATAAACACATCATACTGTTACCAATTGTGAAACCAGCGACAAATGTACTTACTTTTTGTCGAATGCCTTGATCAAAATCATCGATACAAATCCAATAAGTTGGTCAATGTTAGACTGATTTTGGTTCTAAAGCAGCTCTAAGCAGGTGAGGTTATTAGCCTTCAGCGTTTCAGCTGTTGTGCAGTTTTCTGGAAGTTTGTTCCAGATTTGTGGTGTTTAGAAGCTGAGCACTGCTTCTTAAATGCTGGCGTGTTTTTAAACTTTTACTTCTCTATTAAAAGATTTATGGCATTTTAGTCTCTTTATGCAGCCAAACAGCGTGAATGGAGCCACACGTAAATAAAACTCAAAATCTGTGTCTGTTTAAATCTCAGAAGGCTTTCAGTAGCTGGACTGCGTTCAAGAAATTAAAAGTGAACTCAGTTTGGACAGGAACCCGCCTCCCCAGTTTATTGTTGCCCCTCTCATGGCGTTTGTCAACATTAAAAATGCA
This sequence comes from Micropoecilia bifurca, assembly GCA_903067075.1. Taxonomy (NCBI): domain Eukaryota; kingdom Metazoa; phylum Chordata; class Actinopteri; order Cyprinodontiformes; family Poeciliidae; genus Micropoecilia; species Micropoecilia bifurca. The sequence continues at coordinate 42,053 of CAEGAF010154112.1, forward strand.
AGCTGAAAAATGATCTCCGGTTCGCCAGCTCACACATTTGTTCCACTCTGGAGAGCGTTCCAGCCAAATCCTCCTGAGAGAGTTTTAACTGTAGGTGTTTGAGTGGCTGAGGATTTCTCACAGCTTCCTATCCGGAATTCCCTCTGCCTGCCGGTGGCAGCAGGCGTGTAATTTGTGCCAGATTTGCAATGTCGTTTCCACTGATCCTCTGACCTCACCGCACAGAGACACTGCAGTCCAGCCTCTCTCTCTGTGTAGCTGTGTAAAAGTATACTTGGGATGAAATAGCAACAGGTTTTATTTGGCACACAGTCTTCAAACGTAGGGCCGTGATTCAGCCGGCTTAAAAATTTACACGGAGATTTGACCTGCCAAGGAACGTTTCCTTGGCATAAAAAATAGTATGGCTACAACTAATGATTATTTTAGTTATTCTGATGATTAATCGAATAAAAGATTCTGCACATCCAGCAGATTTTGCCTGAGCCTATTTGTATAATTTTAGAAATATGTTAAAAGATGCAAATAATGAATTTGCCTTTTTTAAAAATAAGAATATACATTTCCAAAAATTAAACATCAACATTTGAAAAGCTCAACACTTTCTTCTGAGCTGAACATCAATACGCTGCACGGCTGATCTGTTGGTTTTTTTTTTTGATTAACTAATTAATAATTGGATTGCAAAAATGATTCATAGATATTTTTAAACAATTTGAACCAGGTGAAACTTGAGTTCTATAGAACAATTTTACAGACGGTTTTGGATTAATTATTGCTTTGACTGTTTTTCTTTCAGCAACTTGCCTTTTTTTTTAGAGTCTGCATACTCAAAAACACAAAATCTTCCTATATATTTTTAATCTAGTTTCTCGTGCAAATATCTTAGTTCACTTGCAATATAAATAAACTAATTTACAAGTAACTTTTCAGGAACATTTAGTCAATTGTTTTAGGTAAATTCTTTAATATTAATGAGAAAAATACAAATTCAACTGGCAAATTATTTCACTTATAACATGGGAGAAATGTCTTGTTATTAGTGAAATAATTTACCAATGGAACTAATACTTTATTATCAATATTAAGGAACAACTGACTTTAAACAAGCTCCTTTATTATGCTGAAAAGCTACATGTAAGGATGCGTTCACACTGCAGCCTGAAGTGACCCAATTCAGATTTTTTTTTTTGGCAATTCAGATTTTTTTCCCGGGCCGTTCACACTGCCAGTAAATGGACCTGTATGTGTTCTGCAGTGTAAACAGACAAACGACCTGAAAGTGTCCCGCATGCGCAGTAGAGGGCGCAATAGCGTCAGCGTTCTCAGTGTTCAGCCAACCACCATAGAAGAAGAAGAGCTCAGTGTCTGAGGAAGTAAACATGGAGGCTAACGGTGGAGCTTAGCTACATATTTGAAGTTGTTGTCCAACCAAGGCAACATATTAACAACTTAATCCTCATATAGTCGTCATAGTTGTTGTTTTTCTTCCCTCTTGCACGTATCAGGACACAGAATAGTGAGATTTGTTGAGAATCAGTGACGTTCAGTTCGGATGAATGCGGCCTGGACATTATGGTCACATTTGAATCGGATACGTATCGGATATGGATCACATTCGAAAAAGAATCCGACCTGAGCTGTTCACACTGCCATGAAAAGATTGGATACAGGTCGCATTACGTCAAAAAATTGGAATTGGGTCACTTCAGGCTGCAGTGTGAACGCACCCTAAGTTAGTTTTGTACGAGAAACCAGACCAAATTACATTACTGTATTGATCTAAATGTGTTAAAGCACAAAACACGTCTTCTGTGTTCTCACCTAGGAAGAAAACAAATCACCATCTTCTGACAAGTTGATTGTTTTGAACCATCAAGGATGCTGAGCATTAATTAAGAAACTTTTAATGACACTAAATGGGTGGATTTTAAAATCTCACAACCTTCTCAGAAGTAACATGGAAACACAGGTTGAAAAGACTCACTGAGACAAGTATATCTGAGGACCTTGACCTCTGGGTTTGCAGCCTACTGCCCTGCATGTTTCAGATGTTTCTCTGCTACCTCACAGTCAGAGGAAGTCTGCTAAAGTCCTGCCGATTTAGGTCATATGTTTAGGAAAATATCTAAAACATGCAGGAATGTAAGATCCTTAGAATCACTGATTCTGGAGTTTCTCCTCCAACATGCTGTGTTCATAATGACAGCTGAATATTTAAAAATGTGTGCAGAACTCAGAAGATACACTAAATGTTCTGTGTGCAAATATGCTAAGGCTGAAACAATTAATCTTGAACTAATTTAGTAATAAATTAAATGTGTCTGGAATATACAGACTCAGAAAAAGACCATTTGTTTCCAGTGCAAATCTATCAGTACACTTGAAATAAGACAAAACTAACATACAAGTGACTTTTCAGCAAGATATAGAAAATTGTTTTAAGTTAGTAATTCCTTAATACTGATTTTAAAAAAGTACTAGTTCCACTGCCAGATTATTTAACTTATAACAAGACATTTTTCCCATGTTATAAGTGAAATAATTTGCCAGTAGAAGTAGAACCATTTCATCAATATTCAGGAGTTACTGACTTAAAATATATCATATCTTCTTGCTGAAAAGTTACTTCTAAGTTAGTTTTCCCTTATTTGAAGTAACATAAGACATTTACACTACAAACTAGATCATAATTACTTGGTAAAATTTTGTTTTGTTTTTTTGTTTTACCACATAAACATGATTGATTTTATTGTAAGTGTCATGCTAAAAGAAAAATAAAACTACTTGAGGATTTTTAAAGAAGGAATTTGTCAAACTAAAGGACATGAGGCCTTCTGGAGCCTCAGATGCGTCTCGTTTTGGGGGTTTTACTGGGAGTTTTACTGTGAGAAGATCGCAGAGCAGCCCAAGACCTTCACTGGATCATTTGTTTTGTCAACATTTATGTCATTTAAATGAAGAGAGAGATGAGATTGTTCATTGAAAAATAAAAAAAATTGACAACTACAGGTTATAGTTCAAACATCTGAATTCAGGAACGCTGTCTACAGAAGCTGTGAAGACTTTATCCAAGAAAAGATAGTATTGTAATACCAAAGTAATCAAAGAACCAATATTTATGGTATTATTTCACCTCTGAATCAATGCACCTGTAGCCTGGGAAGGAAAATGTGCTTAAACAGTTTGCTGTGTCTTAAACAGAGATGCTGTTTTCTCCCAGAGCTCAGAAGTCCAGCGACCCCAGCGGGTGGCTAAACCAACATGCTTTCGCCTCATCAGGATTAACAGATCTCCAGAAGGACCCAGCAGCATTTCATGGCTCCATTTGGACGCTGCATGCACCCACAGCCTGCTATCCATTAAAGCCGCAGCAAAAGTTCATGATATGTGCAATTAGCCAAAGAGACGAGGCTCGCAGCATTATTTATTGGCTAATAGTTTGGAGGATTTGTTGATATTTGGTGGGTTTAGTCACTATATTCTAACTGAAGACAAGAAAAAACTACCTCAGGTCTCATAAACCTTATCAATAATTAGAAAGTAGATCATTTAAATTTTAATAGAACCATATAGTGGTGTTTCTGATTGGCTGCCAGTTAAATTTATAAAGTTTTTTTTTACTCCAGAAGCTGGAAACAGAAAAGTTTCTGACAGGAAAAACACAGAAGGAGGACACTGGTATAAAAAACCTTAACTGTGGAGATTAAATAGAATTTGATGACATTAATATAAAAATGTTTACGTGGTAATATATATTCAACACCAGATTAATGAAGTTGGAATGATCTGGTCAAATATTTGACCTCAGAATTTGAGGTCAAATATAACTGGTTACATTTACTCAATTACATTTACTTGAGTAATTTTATTTTGAAGCATTTTTACTCTTACTTGAGTAAAATTTCTGGATTTTCTACCCCCTGAGTAAAAAACAAACATGTTTTAACCAAAAAGATCACCAGACTCAGACACACACCTGCAGTTTTTGTTAAGGTTTCATACGTTTTTTTATTGAAAGAAACTGATTTGGAAAACAATTATTTTGCCTGATTTTGTTATTGTTTTTGTTACTTACATAAATTATTGGCCCTTAAAATACAAAAATTTCCACCAAACCTTATATTTTATCCATCTGATTATATAATTTTTATTATATGATAGATAAATTGATCGGTACTTGAGTAGACTTTTTTTTTTACCAAATTCCTTTTTTACTTTTACTTGTTGAAGTATTTCTACTCTTACTTGAGTACAACTAAGATCAGAAGGTATGAGGCAGCATTTATGCTAAATGAATATAATAATTATTAAATAGTAGATAAAGGTGAGGAAAGAAATGTTAAATTCATAATTTTTGTACACATTTTGTGTCACTGCCAGACGTTTCTGTTGTTTACGGGATCATGGCCTGGACCGGTTTGGGAAAACCTGCCCTGACAGACCTGTGTGCAGTCAGGGCGTCTGATCTCTGACTGTTGATGCAGCTGAGCCACGTCGAAGTGTCTGAATTGGCTGCCAGCTTGAGTTTACGTGGCTTGGAGGAACTAAATCATCCATTTGCCACCGCTTTGTTGTCTTGAACCCGGGGCAGCGAGCAAATAAATCCCTGTCATTCCAGGATCATCTGTTCATTGTTTATTTACTCACACTTAACTTTCTCCTGCTGTCTTAAAGCAGGAGGGCGTCCCAGCAGGAGCCACTGCTCTAACAAGCACGCTAGCTTTTTACAATAAAAGCACAAATGTAATGTCTGTCCCCGAAGAGAGTATTTGCATTAAGGAACATCTTACACTTTTTGTTTTACCAGCTAATAAAAGCAGATCTCGGCATGTGGCAGAGCAATAAACATATCAGGACAGAAAAATACACTGACTATAATTGGTCCCTAAATGCCTCTAAAAAATACTCCAAACTTCCTAAAGTCCTGGCTAAGAATAATTGGTGCAACACTTAAAACCTCTGCTATTGCGCACAGTAGCAGAAGTGATGCTTCAATGAAGCTACAGTGGTTTGCAAATGTATTTACAGACCTGTGTTTCACATTGCAACCACAACTAGTTATAATTTTATTAGGATTTTATGTGATTAATCAGAATAAACACACAGCAGAAACGACAAAATCTTATGTATTTTAGTCTAGTTCTAGTACACTTCAAATAAGACAAGTAACTTTTCAGCAAGGTAAATAATTACTTAATATTGCTTAAAACATACGAGCTATAAGTGAAATAATCTGCAAGTGGAGCAAAGTATATGTTTGTCCCATATTACAAGTTAAAATGTCTCCTCCACTGGCAGATTATTTAACTAAGTTTTACTTTTTCATCCATTCAGTTTGAAGAAATTATTGACTTATTGGCCATCTGTGGTTGTGTCCACATGTGTTTCTGTGTAAAAAGTCACTTGATGTTTGTGGCACGACTGACTATGAAATAAAAATAAAGGCAAAAAAAAGGCTAACGAAAGAAAAATTCTTTTTGTACTTAACATTTTCCATTTAAGAAAATATAAACTTGCAATAAAACATTTCATCTTAAAAATAATTACAAAAAGTGTTCATCAGCTTCAGCTTCGAATGCCAGAGCGCCAAAGTTGTGCCGCTCTTGATTCGCTGTCAGTGGCCACACAAAGTCATTCCAAGGACCATATGCTGCCCCCGAACCACACTTTGAACATCCCGGGTTTCAATGAACAGCGATGTTAATGTAGGTTTGCTTTTCCTCTTTCCTTTTCTGTATTTATGCTAAGAATACCCACACACCCTGTATTTACGAATATGAAGGGAAGTGGTAGCACTTCGTTTTATTTAGGGTTATTACAGTAAAAGGGGGCTGAATATAATTGAACACTTTCAGATCATTTTAGCAAAAATGTTTAAAACTTTTTACCATTTTGATTCCATTTCTTAATAATGCACTACTTTATGCTGATTTGTGACTATAATGTGACAAAAAAATGCAATTTTTTTGACACTCTTAAAAGCTGCTGGAATAATTTATAAATAATCATCCTAAATTCAAAATTAAATACTTCTATCTACTAATAAACAGCTCCACCTTTGACAGAGGAGAATATTTTCCTCATATTTATCTGCTGTTTTCAAGATTATGAATTATTTTACAGCTGTAGGAAAAAGTAAGACCACTTATACTTTACTGAAATAATCAACTTTACATGACAACCTTTATGTTCCCTGACGAGCAAATACTGCTTGGATGATTCCCTCAACCCACCAGTACAGAAAATGATAGGGCCACTAAAAAATATATAATAATCTGATTCTTATCTTTAAATTATCTTTAATTCTCTTTAATCCAAAGGTAAAAACTCTGAGATTCAAGTCAGAGCTCTGAGGAAAAAAAATCTGAATTATGAAGAAAAAAATCAAATTATGAGAAAGAAAATTGGAATTCTGAGATTAAAAGTCAGAATTCCGGAATCAAGGTGAGAATTCTGTGGAAAAAGTCAATATTATGAGGGGGAAAATCTGAATTGTGAGATTAAGGTCAGAATTGTGAAAAAAAAAATCGGAATTCCGAGTTTAAAGTCAGAATTCCTGGATTAAAGCCAACATTTTGGGATTAAAGTCAGAGTTATTGGTTTTTCAGTGACCCTAATCCTCTTCTGTACACGTGAAGGACTGATGGAAAGGATGCCTGGACGCATGACTATAACTCAAGGTTTATTCCTCCAAATATTATTTTCTTCCTAATCTAAAACATCCTTGGTCTGAAAATCCCGCCGATTTATATAAAACCACCTGCCATTTTCCTGTACTAATAACTTGATAATTCTTTTTAAAATCATAAAAACTAAACATTTTTGCATGGGACTGGAGTGAGCGGGCAGCTCCTCCCATCCAGCATAAGAGCCCAGCTGACCTGCGGCTCGGTCCACCCTGACGCAGGCCACCTCACGCTGCCTCATGAAGGCTTGGCCAGCTTTCTCACAAGCTTTGGTCTGAGGATCTCAGTCCCACATGGAGATGTAGACGCGGCCCGCCGGCCTGGTTTGTCTCCCGGAGCGACTCTGAAGCGGATTAAGGAGGGAACACACGCTGGGAACTTTCCATCATGACTTTCGCCATGCTGCGGCCCGTGGCGACGCACTTGATCTACTCGGACTTCACGGTCACCAACTCCGAGGACGACGACAACCGCAGCGAGAGCGACGGCAGCTCGGAGCAGAGCTACTGCGGCTCCACGGAGAAACGGAGGCGGATCCCCCGCAAGCCGGAGGGCGACTCCGCGGTGGTGATGAAGCAGCGGAGCGCGGCCAACGCCAGGGAGAGGGGCCGGACCCAGAGCGTCAACACGGCGTTCACGGCCCTCCGGACGCTCATCCCCACCGAGCCGGTGGACAGGAAGCTGTCCAAGATCGAGACGCTCCGACTGGCGTCCAGCTACATCTCCCACCTGGCCAACGTGCTTCTGATCGGGGACGCGGGCGCGGAGGGACAGCCGTGCCTCGGAGCCGTCCATGCGCAGGGCGAGGGCGCAGGGAAGCAGCCGCGCACCATCTGCACCTTCTGCTTGAGCAACCAGAGGAAAGGGGTGAATATATTTATGCAACTGCCTTTATATTTATTCTACATGAACACAGCATGAGAACATGACGCATCCATGTGGAAGGACGCTTGCGTATTTGAACGCTCTTTGTGCAATCGGCGGTGATTTATATCTGTTTGCGCAACATCAAAACACGTAATAATACAAAATAACCCCAAACGAAACAAGAAATGCTAAAATAAAACGAACAAAAACTACTAGAGTTCGAAAAATGTCCAAAACTCGTACGGATGGTTTTTGAAGCTATATATAAATTAATATTTCAATTCAGAACAGTTTTTTCCCTCTTCTTCCACATAAATTTGTTTTAAACTGTATAGAATCCAGTGAATGCAGAAAACAGACACAACTTATGTTCCTTCACTGTGGGATCTGTAAATGCTCGCAATTGTCCTTTTTATTATTATTATTCATTTTTAAAATGACGTTTTGTTGCAACTTAATTGCACAGCTGCCATTAAACGCTATTCTTTTCTGTTCTGCATGTTTCTCTTCTTACATAAAGTTTTGTTGATGTTCCGCCAATTCAGAGCTGCACAGTAAAACTTTTTATGGATTTATTAATGTCATTGCACCAATCTGGCAATGACATTAATACAATGACATTAATTCTTTCTTTCTTTCTTTCTTTCTTTCTTTCTTTCTTTCTTTCTTTCTTTCTTTCTTTCTTTCTTTCTTCCTTTCTTTCTTTCTTTCTTTCTTTCTTTCTTTCTTTCTTTCTTTCTTTCTTTCTTTCTTTCTTTCTTTCTTTCTTTCATTCTTTCTTTCTTTCTTTCTTTCTTTCTTTCTTTCTTTCTTTCTTTCTTTCTTTCTTTCTTTCTTTCTTTCTTTCTT
>CAEGAF010154126.1:0-10863 GCA_903067075.1 Micropoecilia bifurca
GTTTATAAATCACTGAACGGTTTAGCACCACAATACCTTAAAGATCTGTTATTGCTGTACCAACCGTCTAGACCCCTCAGGTCTTCTGGTTCTGGTTCTGCTCTGCATCCCCAGAATCAAACGAAGAGAAGCAGCATTCAGCTTCTATGCACCACAAATTTGGAACAAACTTCCAGAAAAATGTAAAACAGCTGAAACACTGAGAGCCTTTATATCTCAACTTAAAACCCACCTGTTCAGAGTTGCTTATGGCTAAATTAGGGTTTTGATGTCTTTGACGTTTTTTAATGTTTTTACCTTCACTTTTCATCTATTTATTAACTTTTTTTATTTCTCTTTCACACTGTCTATGTAAAGCCCCCCGGAAAACGTCCAAGTTAGACGAATCAATGCGTTTTAACTAAAACTCTGAGGTGTGAGAATCCTTGTTAAATGGCGTTTTTAACTAAAACTCTGAGGTGTGAGAATCCTTGTTAAACGGCGTTTTAACTAAAACTCTGAGGTGTGAAAATCCTTGTTAAACAGCGTTTTAACTAAAACTCTGAGGTGTGAAAATCCTTGTTAAACAGCGTTTTAACTAAAACTCTGAGGTGTGAGATGTTTAACTGAAGTCCTACAAAGAGTGCAGGTTTTAATGTTTTTACCTTTTTTAATCTTTTTTCTTTTTAAAAATTGTCTTTGTCTTTCTAACTGTTTATTCAATGTCACATGCTGTTTCTATTTTAATTATGTAAAGCACTTTGAAATGCCTTGCTGCTGAAATGTGCTTAAAATTTGATTGATTGAATACATGACAAGAATGGTGTAAATACTTTTGTATGATACTATATAGATATTGTTCTGTTCTTATGAATCTTCTTAATGTTAAACTGTGATAATAAAACTGTGATCATAAAAACATCTCCTGAGGTTTGCATGAGAAATAAACATGTAAACCTTCCGCCTCGTTCCTGTTTTTTCTATGAAGAATTTGCTCTGTTTTCGTTGCAGCAGTAATGACAGAACTTCCTGTTTAACCAGATGGCACCGTGTGTCTGTGCTCCTGCAGGGGCAGCGTGGACGGCAGCAGCCCTCCAGAGTGGCTGCTGGTGGAGCTGCAGGGAGAGATGATGTCCAGGCGCAACTCTGGACTGGCTGGAAACGTGATGGGAGACCTGCTCTACACCAAGGAGGTGCAGATCCTTCACACCCAGTCAACCATCCAGTCACAATCAAGAGCAGATGCATATTTTAACTGGGCTGAAACAATTAATAGTGATCCATCCATTTTCTGCTGCTTATCCGGGGTCGGGTCGCGGGGGCAGCGGCTTCAGAAGGGAGGCCCAGACTTCCCTCCCCAGCCACTTCTTCCAGCTCAGTGGTTCTTAACCTGGGTTCTATGAACCCCAGGGGTTCGGTGAGTCGGTCTCAGGGGTTCAGCGGAGCATCTGAGGTAAAGACTCACTTGTGTAAAGTCATGATGACGCCCAGCTTTGCCATCACTTGCTGCAGAGGATCAGTTACATTGCTTAGCCAATCAGAGGATCACGGTACATTAGCCAATCAGAGGATCAGTTACATTGCTTAGCCAATCAGAGGATCACGGTACATTGCTGAGCCAATCAGAGCTGCGGAGGAGCCCTGATTGGAGGAGCTTCACTCTCATCAGGGATTTGAACTTTTGTCTTAGGTCCATCCTGATGGTGTCTTTTATCTTTGTCTTAAGCAAAGCTCACCGTTTTTACAAAATTCTATAGTCCAAATCTGCTCCTTAGTCACATCTTTTCGGGGTTGGTGCTGCCTCTAGTGGTGTGGGGCTGGTAACACAGCTAGTATAATTACATTAAATCAGAATACCGTAAAGTATTTTGTGTGTTGGGGGCTGGAATAAGAAGGGTTCGGTGAATGTGCATATGCAACTGAGGGGTTCGGGGTTAGGTTAAGAACCACTGGTCCAGCTCCTCCAGGAATCCCAAGGCGTCCCCAGCCGAGAGACATCGTCCCTCCAGGTGTCCTGGTCTCCTCTCCTCCTGGTGGGACCTGAACTCCTCACCAGGGAGGCTCCATCCTGACCAGATGCCTCAACTGGCTCCTCTGGACATGGAGGAGCAGCGGCTCGAGTCTGAGTCCCTCCTGATGACCGAGCTTCTCTCTCTAAGGGAGTCCAGCCTCCCTGAGGAGGAAACCCATTTCGGCCGCTTGTATCCGTGATCTCGTTCTTTCGGTCATGACCCAAAGCTCATGACCATAGATNGGAACGTAGATCGACCGGTAAATCGAGAGCTTCGCCTTTTGACTCAGCTTCTCTTCACCACGACGGACCGGTACAGACGGACCGGTACGGACCGGTACCGACCGGTACAGACGGACCGGTACGGACCGGTACAGCGCCGCTTCACGGCAGACGCTGCCCCAATCCGCCTGTCCATCTCCTTCTTCCCTCATTCGTGAACAAGATCCCCAGATACTTAAACTCCTCCACTTGAGGCAGGACGACTTCAACCTCATAGTGATGAATTTACTAATTTAGTAATTGATTTATTATTAATGGGAGAATAAAGACTCAAAAAAGTAAATTTGCTTTAAGCAAAACAAAATCAGATCATAAATTAAACCAAAGCTGGACATAAAATATATGCAGTTTGCATTTAATTTTCTTTAAAAAGAGCAAACTTCTCTTGTTTTACATCAAATTATTCCTATTTACTAAATGACAGAAATCTTAGCAAACCTTTTTTTTGGAACTTTCTTTGAATTTAGTATCATAGTTAATTGCCTTTCAAACATATTTAGCTTTCCTTCCACAAACGTCTCCACGACATTTCAGTTGTGAATTGAAACTATCTTTTCAGTTCACATATATTGTTTTTATTTCCAAGGTGTGGTGCTGGAAAAGCTTGAAAACTTTAGCTCTGGTGAAAAATGTACAAACATTTCCACGCATGGGAAGAAAAAGAGAAAAACATCCACAGTTCTGTGTTTCAGTCTCTCAACCTCCTGTGCTGTTCGCCTTCCGTCCACCAGGGGGTGCCGGTGCTGATCGTAGGACATCACATTCTCTACGGGAAGCAGGTCAAACTGGAGAAACCCTTCGCTGTCCTCACCAAGCGCTGCGGACGTTCACAGGACACGGATGCTGCCGGTGACGTTGCCATGGAAACGGACCAACCTTCGTCCTCCTCATCCTCCACGTCCTACTCGGTGTCGGCTCTCATCAAACGGAAACTGATCTTTAAGACTCGCCCCAAACCCATCATCACAAATGTTCCCAAGAAAGTGTAGAAGGACGATTACTGGCCGGTCCAAACGGGTCAGAGGCTGGTTCTGTGATTTAAAGTGCTGCTTTGTGACGTTTTTCTCCTCTGTTTGGATTTAAATGTCGTTCTCTCCTATTCCTAACGTAATTAAATAATATCTAAACTGCAGGAGCGTTTCTGATTGTTGCCTTATAATCTTGTTCAGTTATTTTTTGCTCCATCAATCCAGTTTTTCTGTTCAGTTTATTTAAATCAGCCACATTTATTTACATCTCTGATAAAGATGTGTATAAAAAATACACAGAGGCTGAAACAATTAATCAGAGTCATGAATGGATTATTTAAATAATTGTCAAACAATTTAGTAATCAATTAATCATTAGCTGGAATATTCAGACTCAAAAAAAAGCCATTTGCTGGAAAAACACATTTGTCTGTATATATGTTTTAGCTTCACCCAGTTCACATCTACTAAAGGAATGTTATAGCATTATAGTTTATGTTTATTTTCTTATTTAAAAAGGGGAATTATTTGTTGGAGTTTTGCATATTAAAATGTATTTCTATTGCATAAAAATGCATAATTGGTTCAATTCAAAAATCTGGTTTTATCCGTTTAATCGGTTAATAATCTGAATAATCGGTAATAATCTAAAATAAACTGATAACTCTGTACAAATATGTACAAATAAGTGCAGCAGTTAGAAACAGACATCTTTCAATGAGGATTTTAGTTTTTAAGATAAAAATTTTATCCAGATTACATGTTAGAGTATTTTTCAGCTATAAAACATTAATTTATTTGAAGATATTTTAAGCATTTTTACCTATTATATATACAATTTGAATTAACCTCCCTAATTTAAGTCACAGTGGTTAAAATAACAGGACCTCCCGCCTTCAGAGCAAAACCACTATCTTACCAGCAGGGGGCAGCAGCGACAAACTGAATAAAAAGTTCAGGTTTCATCCAAGAATCATCAGAAAACATGAGTTTGCTGACAAACATTCAGAGTCTTCCTCTCTGCTGCAGCAGCAACATGTTACCAGAATGCTAATGGTTTATAGTGTGTTTGATGAAGGCGTTCCCACATGTTTAAAAAAGATGGCCGCCTGTCAGAGGCCCCCATGACTGAATGGATCAAGCCATTGAGCGGCTCACTGATAAACACTTCGCAAACCTCTAAACTTGTTTTCCAAAGTCAAAAAAACATGAATTTAGTGGAGCGGTTCAGAAAGTGGGGGAAGGGTGCCACTTTAGGGTCCTGGAAAGGCAAACAGAAGGTCCAGAGACTGAAATTATTCCCTGGAATTAAACTAGTTTTAAAATGATTATGTAGCGAAGTGTGAAAAACTGTCAAGGATTGTTATTTTGAGGTGAGATCCAAAAGTAAGAAACAATCAGACTAGACATCTTCCTAGTGCAAATCTCTCAGTGCACTTGAAATAAGACAAAACTAACTCACAAGTAACTTTTCAACAAAATATTGGAGTTTGGTTCAAGAAAATAATTCCTTGATGTTGTTATGTGGGGGAATGTGCTATAAGTAAATAATAATATAGCAATTACATTAATTATATTAATTAGTGATTTAAAAACAAATTAAATTTTTTTCGCTGATTCGTTCGAAAGATTTGTTTGTGACCAAAAAATAAACTGAACTAAGAAACCTGTAAGCTGGTGAATTGTCTCAGAATAAAATACATTGTTTAGGATTTTGCTTCCGCTGTCGCTCCAAGATGGTGGACCGAGAATCAAGAACTCATGACATCTTAAAAACAATTTATTTTATTTTAATGTACAAGTCCTTTTTGAAAATCGAACAAAACAACAACAGAAAAACATAAATTAAAAGAGAAAGTCCCACTGGAGACACACTCCCGGATTTTATAACGTAAGTCTCTTTGGTGTTCAGTTTTACACGGTTTTTAACGTAAAATGACCCAAATATCAACAGTTAAAAGAACAATGTTCGATAGAAAAACATCACTGCTACACAAATGAAGGCTGGCATCCAAGGAAAATGTTTAAAACAATCTCTGAATTGGTGAATGAAACTGTAAACGGAGACTTGGACCCTCATGAACAATAAATTAGTCCTGGACAGCACCAGAAGTCCAGCTGCTTGATGCTTCAGATGTTCTGCTTGGAGCAGGTGATTGTGCTGCTGTTGACCAAAGCTGCTGGTTCTCTGAAAACCAGTCATAAAATTTCCTCATTCCTGTCTGCATACAGTCGTTACAAAACTGTTGAGCTCTAAGTTGATAAATGTCTCCAACCAATCATACGTTGTCACCTTTAATGTGGTCTTGATCAGTAGCTTTCTAACGTTTTTTTTTATTCTTTGGACTTTAGCTGTAAGCTTATTTTATTATTTTCACTCAAATTTGAAGTTGATAAACACAGAATGGGCGCAAGTTATCGTGAATGAGCTAATATTATGATCAATAAGCGGCCATTTTCTTAAAACCCTTTGTTTTTGCTAATAAAGAGCGCCGACCGTATTAAAATAACATAAAAGGTAAATTTTTATAATATTCTGACGCTGCTAAGGAAAACTTCTCCAGTATTTAAATTTCTACACAGGACCGATATAAACCGTTTCTCCTTTCCGATCTGCTATACCGCCGTCATCTTTGTTTATATCAAATTACTCCGCTTACGGATGACCAGCGGCGCCCTCTGCTGGATGGCGGCCAAACGACATAATTAATGTCGGCACAGATATCATATTCATCAAGGCACGTTATTAGCAGCTGGTGAGCTCAATTATAAAAAAAACGTTCAAATATTTATGAAGATTAAAATGACAAAAAGATTAAATCTGCTTGTGTGTAGATTATGCCATCTTCATAATCTGATAGATTAACTGTCTATGGTATTTAAGATGTAATCAGGTAATACATGCTAAATTTGGCTAAAATAATCTAAGGCATTGTAAGCTAAAGCAAGCTAATGGCGAGTAAAGTCAGATACAAAAAAGTATTATAACCCAAAGATAATCAATCACAGCATAGGACTAAGTTTACTAAGATATGCTAGGTAGGCAAAATCCAGTTGAGCTAAGTTTATGTTGACAGAACTAAGGTAAGCTACGCTAAGACAGGCTCAACTGAGCTAATGTAATGATTTTTATGAGGCAGAGAATAATGTTAACATTTCTACAGTTCTCTAAGGTTTTCAAACTATTGCAATAACAGAGAAAAAGTATAATTCCTCAAATGATTAACTGTGTTTATAGTTTTAGGTAATTGCTGTTTGGAAATCACTTTGCTGAAGCTAATTTACTATTTGATGTCTGTAAAACTGCAATATGTTAGGGGGGTTTTCTTATTCCAACAAAAGGAGTGCAAACTAAATGTATTTTGGTGTCTGGCTTCTGGTAATGAAAGATGTCTAAAGATCAAATTTAACTAAGGTTTAAGTTATCTATTGATTTAACACTGTTCATCCATTGAGCTTATGAGTATTACTTAAAATTAACTGGCTTTACAAACAAACTGAAAAATCTGAAAATAGTGACAAAGTCTGAACAGGAAACGAGTGAAAAGCAGCCAAAGTTTAAAGAAAACTTCAGAAATTTTGGAGAGCTACTTATCAAGACTATTTTAAAAATGAAACTCTTGCTGCTTGGAAGAAATAAAAATAAAAATACACTATGAATAGATCAGGACTTTAAAAAAAAGTGCCCTGAGTGCAAATGTTCTCTGTTCCTTCTAAATATTTGGGTTCTGGACTCTCCACACGGTTTGCTTTCCGATTATCTTGAAACAAAACAGAGAAAGCCAGAAATAACTGATTTCTTCAGGCTCTGCTTCATAGCGATCACCTTCAGGTTGTTTCTGGCTCACTGAAGCTTCGTTTCCAACATATACTGCACTTCTGTACACTTTTTCTAAGATTGTTGTTGCTTCATATCAAGCTTTGTGACAGAAATACAGCAACTCTTGACCAGTTTGTTTTGACAGAAGCTGAGAGAAACTACTGATCTTTCAGTCCAACTTTTCACTCTTTCACCAAACATTCACATGTTTTTGTTATTTTTGACCAACTGAGAGCTCCCCTTCTTCCTGCTATTTTAATTTAATCATCATTCTAAAGTTAGACTTACATTACCCTTAAATCAGTGCATGTTTTTACTCTGCAGCTTGCATGTTGGTTGTACATGATGGGTGCCAAGGTCCTGTCCTGGAGAGCTGCTACTCAACTTTTAGATGGCTCCCTTGTTCGACACCAGAATCAAATTGTTTATTAGGACCTTTTTGCTCTGCAGAGGCCTGATAATGAGGAATTAATTTGAGACAGGTGTGCAGAAGCAGAAATGCATTTAAAGGTTTATGGATAGTAGATATGCAGAGGTGGGCAGAGCAGCTAAAAATGTATTCAAGTAAGAGCAGAAGGAAAGTTGCCATCCAATTAACAGTAAAATGAATTTGGTGAAAATTCTTTTAAGAGGAAATTTAGTTATTTTAAAACTCAAAGTGAAAATATAAGCCTGGTGGGCTACCAGGCTTAACTTGGCTAAACATTGTTTATTAGTTATAGGTGTTTTTATGAACACCTATAACTGCACAAAGGCAGCGCGATGTGGTCAGTATGTCGACATCTAGGAAACTGACATCAGGCGTCGATTTGTACTTCCTGTCTTCACCGATCTACATAATACAATAAGTAACGGATAAAAGATCCCAAAATTTTGGACATTTTATTTCGGATTAAACAACTAAAGTGCAAAAAAAAATTATATTTATTTTAATTGTATTTTTCATATTTGCCTTTTTTAAGACTTTATAGTTGGTGTTTAGGTATTGCTAATAATACAAAATCACTAACTGATATTTTCAAACTTCCTGCCAACTATAAACATTTTTTAACTCAAAAACACGGCAGATGACTGGATCATGCAACCACCAAGTTGTTCTTTCAGCACGTTTTCTGAAAGAACATAATTACAAAATAATAAAATAAGGCAAAAGGGGAAAAAAAATCAAAATCAATTTCTTTCAATATGAAACTTCTGACAGTTTCATACTGAAATAAGTTTGTTCTTCGTTCAGTGAAATTATTCACAGTATCCAGAAATTTTACTCAAGAGACACTTAAAGTTAAAGTAAAAGTTAAAAGTACAACATAGTAAAAATACTCCTAAAAGTAATTTTTTTCCAAAACGTTACTCAAGTAAATGTAACTAGTTACTACCCACCTCTGTACAGGACCGGACTGGAACTGGACTTAAAAATATTTAAAATTTTGCCTCAGACGCATCAGGAACTTTGAGGTTTCCTCCTCTAATTTTCTCACTTCTTGTTTGTAAAACAATTAAAACAGAAAAAATCACAGGTCTGCTTCTAACTTCTCCTCAATAATGTCTGAACACTTTAAACCTGCAGATGTAACATTCATAAAAAATATGTTTTTTACATATTTGCCTGTCAGGACAGTTTGTTATGAGACAGATAATCTGTGAAGAGATCGATCTCCACTTCCTCTGAAGAAAACAACCAGTCAGAGTCAGGAGGCGGGTCTAAGCGCTGTCAATCACAATCTTGTGCAGCGCTGCTCATTCCATTCCCTGCTTGATCCTTACTACAGCTTTTCCCCGTCAGCAGATCTTATTGTGAATGCTAAAGCTAGTTAGCATAGCCACCGATAACGGTGGATAAAAGGTTTTCTTGTCATCTGAGTTGTTTCCGCCATTGGCACAGTTAGCAGCCAGTATATGAGTTGATTGACGGCGCTAGGACCCGCCTCCTGGCTCTGATAGATGAATCACATCGACAGATTATTTGTCTCCTGACATGGTGACAGTTTTGAAACATATATTTTTTAAATAAAAATCACACACTGCAGCTTTAAGACCTGAACCCAAACAGTGGAAAGCACCATCCATCTCCCAGATTTCAGATTCTCGTCTTTGTAGCACCAGTGTTGAAGATCCCAGCTCTTTGCTCCGCCTGTAGAGTCAAACTGCAGTTAACCCTGCACAGTAAAAATGCTGGTGTTTAATTAACACCCAAAAGTGTCTATATGTGTCCAAGGCAGCTGGTGTTAAGTTAAACACTACAGAGTCACATTGACATTACAAGACCTGTTAGTGTTAAAATATATTAAAAGTAACACCAGTGTAGAATTGATCACAAAATATAATGTGGTGTTATTTACAACTTGTGAGGTAAATAATTGACCCACAAGGTGCCAATATCAATCATATCCAATGGAAAATATTCAAAGCAACACACAGAAATGGAAAGTTTAAACCCATTTCAGTATATAGACCAACGTTAATTTAACAAAAAAATGGGTGTCAATCTTTTAACACTTTCAAGTGTTACTTTAACACCAGCTGACTTGGACACATATAGGCACTTTTGGGTGTTAATTCGGCATTTTTCCTGTGTGGAAGCCGTCCCGGCTCAGGACTCGGCGTACGGCAGGTGATACTGCTCCTCCCTCTTGTTGCATCGTTTAGCTACGATGGCCAAGTACAGCACCAGCAGGATGATCCAGTAGCAGGCGTACAGCACCGTCCCGGCTATCAACAAGGCCTTCTCCGTTTCGCTGAACGGCTCCTGCGTCTCGCAGTAGACGGTGTACGCCACGCCTCCCAGCAGCACCAGCGCCCAAACTGTGACCGGCACAGCGCCAATGAGGTTGACCACTATCTTCCTGCGGCCAGACGTTCCCCATCCGGCCTTGTTGATGGTGAGCAGGGCGAACATTTTGGCAGGAAGCAAGCTGGACATGTAGAGCAGAGAGTAGAGCGACATGAAGATCATGACCAGACTTCCCCGCAGGAAGCAGGCGTAGGTGGCCTTCACCATCCCAACCAGCTGCACCGTCAGCAAGAAGAGCAGGATGTTCCAGAGCCGCCCGCGGTAGAACAGGTGGATCACTGTCGCGACCAGGAAGAAGGGGAAGAAACCGGTGACCACCGACTCGTAGGTCATCCACAGACTGTGCTTGTGGAACCAGAGGGCGTTATAGAGCCATTCACGGAAGTAAGACTTGCTCCACCTCGTTTGTTGGTTGAGCCAACGCAGGTACTGCGTGGGCGTCTCCGTCTGGCACTGCGACCGTGCCGTGTATTTGGTCTTGTAGCCGAAGCTGAGCACCCGGTTGGTGAGGTGGCGGTCGTCGCCGAAGCTGCACTTGGAGCCCAGGAAGGTCTGGTGGTACCAGGGCTCCAGGAAGCGCTGCAGCAAGGAGTTCCTGTACATCCCCAACGGGCCGCTGATGCACTGGACGCAGCCGAAGTAGGACTGGCAGGCCCGCTCGACGTTGAAGGCCATCCAGTAGCGCACGCTGCTCAGGAACGAGATCCACGAGTCGTACTTGTTGAGGATCTGGAGGGCGACATGGTGCAGAGAAATGTCTTGTACACAGTAAAAATGCTAGTGTTGAATTAACACCCGAAAGTGTCTCTATGTGTCCAAGTCAGCTGGTGTTAAACTCAACACTACAGAGTTACATTAACATTTACAATGGTGTTGGTGTTAAAATATGTTAAAAGTAACACCAGTGCAGAGTTGATCACAAAACATAATGTGGTGTTAAAAAAGTAAATAATTGACCCACAAGGTGTCAATATCAATCAAATTCAGTGGAAAATATTCAAAACACACAGAA
>CAEGAF010154136.1:0-32196 GCA_903067075.1 Micropoecilia bifurca
GAGGATTTCCATGACAACAATGGCTGATCGATCATTATTATCAGCATCAGACAAAGAGTCTCAGAGACTGAGAGAACGATGAGATCCTGGCAGTCTGAGAGGAAATACTCAGAGATCCAAGCGGCGCTGCGTAGCTGCAGGGAGTCGATCACTACGGGGTGATGCGGAGCCACGACTTCTACATCTACATCTTTTATTCATTTTGTCCAGCTGCAGACTGTTAATAAGTTTTTAGTTAACTAAATTCAAGCCTATGGAACACAAAATGTCACTAAAATCTTTCAGAAAACCGTAAGAATCGCATCGAATCGTATCGCCCAACAAATATTGTGATACATATCATATCGTGACCAGAATATCGTATCGTGAAATTATTGTATCACTACACCCCTAATGAATATACCATTAAAACTTTTTCAAATCACATTTTTATGTTTGCAAATATCTCTGAAAGCATGTTTTCCTTTTGTCATAATGAGCTAGACTGCAGCTGAAAACTATGAACTAATCTTAGAAAAAGTAACAGAATATGGGGTAAGTGAAGAATATGGTGCTGCTGTAAAAACAAAATGATTATTTACCTCTAGCTACCTTCTGTAGATGGATTCGCATAGAAACAAAATGGAGTCCTGAGACGCCCTGATGTTTTTTTAAAATCTGAAGTATGAAAGGGTTACCATTGAAGGCTTTATTGTTAGCATGCCAAACTTAGATCAAGTCAATTAAACATAAATTAGGCTAAACATGTATATGATAAAACTGTTCTAAGTGGTGCCAGCTCATAATTAAATTTTCCCTTTTTAATGCCCCGTCCAATTTTTTTGTGATTATTTTGAATCAAGAAACCTGTGAAAAGGGTCATATTGGAAGGGACTTTGCTATGCTTCCTACATCCATACAGGTTTAATAGTTTTGAGAACATCTCAGTAGATCAGTGTGACCAACCTTTGGGTTGTTTTGAACTGAAAAATGTGTTTTTGTTTTAATAAGCTAAATACAGCCTACAGAAATTTCAATCAATGGTTTTAAAGAATCTCAGTTCAGTGTTGGATGATTCAGTTCGTTTGACTGAATAGCTGCTTCCAATAGTCCAGAAACATAACTGTTGGGTTAATTGGGTACTTCAAGTTGCCATTCAGTATGTTTTTGTTTTTTTTTTGTTCCTGTTCTGAGATGGACCTACGTACTGGTGTACTTGAGCTTAATAAGCAGGATGGATGTTGGGTTTTTCATTGCTAAGGGAGCTGAGCAGTGTTGCTGTCAACCAGGCTAACAGACATCCTGTCTTATTTAAAAATACGAGTTTAAAACATAAATACAGAACCCAAAGCTTAAACCACACATCTAGTAAACACTTATTTTACCACAACATTGCATGTTTAACATCTACTGGATAGTACATTGACTTTTAGAAATTATAAAATAGAAATTTCCATTATTGTCCCCCAGAGGGGAAATTCAGAATATCATGGGGTTTTAGTATTGAACTGCAAGATCTAGTTCTCCCTCTAACAGAATAACTGTATCAATACAAGGACGTCTTTTAAACAATTTATGAAGATGTTTAAATCATACATGTCAATTCTGAATTTTAATCAATAATTGTTTCCTTTGGTTATGTTTTTCAGATTTGGAAAGAAGATGATGATAAAAACTGGGAAGGAATCGGCGCCATTCAGTGGCTAGACCACTCAAAACGTTGGTGGGTTTTACTGACATTCAATCACTGTCTCTCCATCTGGGACTCATAGTAGCATCGCCTATTTGTTTTCAACGTACTTTGCTTTCTGTCCCGTTCACTTTTTCCGAAATTGTTCTTTCTGGGCGTCTTTGTAAATGTCCCAGTGGATAAAGGGAAGATTAGTGCCAGTTTGCCTTGATTAGACTATTCTTGTTGGAGTTGAGGAGGAGGAGGGGGGGGAAGCAGCCACTCAGTGACTTGAACACGTGCAGGGAACAAGTGATTGTGATCAATAAAAAGTAAGGCGGGTGGGTTGGAGAAAAATGAGCAAGTGCTGTAAGGGAATGAATTGCCAATTTCTGTTCTTGTCAAGTGTTTTTGGAAGGCGGCTCTTGAGAGAAAGCTGTTTCTGGTGAAGGACTCTGGCACCAGTGTGGGTGTGCGTGCATGTTAGAGGAAATAAGGGTTGCTCAGCAGTCAGTTGAGCATAATTGAAGCATCTGACAATTTTGCATCTATGTATTGTTGTAAATGTTGGACTAAACTGAATGTGTTTTTCTATAGCCATTGTTTCTGCCAAAAAAAAGTCATTGGGCATAAACGTGCCAAATGTTTTATGAAACCATTTTTTTTTTTTTGCTTAAAAAAATCAGTTGATTGAACCTGATGAAGGGACTTAACTGGATGACTTTAAATCAGCTTTTATGAACTAATAGTCACTATAGATGTACAGAGAAACATGCATGTAGTTTCTGAACCTGGTAATCGGTTAACCCCAAAATAAGGACTTTTTTAGTTGAGGCCAAGCAACAACCAGCTATATTCCCACTAATCCAGATATTTTTCCAATGAGATCATTCTGTCTTTGTACTTAATTCATTATTGTTTTTACTTTTAACGTATTACTCAACTGGCTTTATAAGTGTAGAGACTGTCAGATTGGAATTAGAGCTTATTTGAACCCTAATTTTCAACTCTTGGGACAGATTCTTCATTGAATTTTGCAATTTCTAACATTTTTTCCTGTCCAGGTTGTCCTGGTTTTACAGTAAAGACCAAAATATTCAAGCCCTTTGCTAATAATGTAGACCTGTGAATGTGAACAAACCTAAAGTGGGGTGAGAAGGTAGAGACGTAGACTATGAACTGTCTACATATCAGCAGATGTGGTAGTTGGAGAAACGTATCAGGTCTGAGGATAAGAAAAAAAACAGAATTTAAAATTTATTGTGTATTTATTTTTACCAAAGGCTCCATCTTTAAGAGTACAAAGACTTTCAGAAACTATTCCTACCAACTTTTACACATTTTTCCATATTTCTGATTTCCTGCCACAGACCAACACAACATAGTGCTTAATTGTTTAGTGGAAGAAAAAAAGGGTTAAATTCTTTTTTAAAAAAATCATTTGAAAAGTATGTCATAATAGAATAAGATTGTGCTCTGACATGCTGTTGGAAGTATTGTATCTAGGTCATTTTGACTCCATGACCTGCTGGATACGTTGCCTGGTGCATTGCGCAAGAAAATAAATTAGTAAAGCAGGATCAAATGTGCATGTACTGTCTGTGGGTTGACATCGGTGAGCTGTGCTGTATAAAAGCTGCTCACGACTCGGTAACCTTGGTTAACGTCTTTGTCAGCCAAGCTGCATGCAGCCAGGCTGCCGTCTTCAAATTCCTTTTTCTTTTTCCTTCCCTTTTGTTATGTACTGAAAATCAACCAAAGCTGTAAATTTTATGTCGCATCACTGACGTTTCTGCCAAAACACGTGGTATTAATTTATATAGAACTCTTACTCTTGCTATTAAATTAAATCTAATGCAGCCAACTCCCTTCAAAGGTCAGTAAATAGAGTCCACCTGCATGTCTTTTAGCATAAACCCAGCTAATCTGGAAAAGCCTTTGAGGTTTGTTAGAAAACATTAGTGAATATAGATAAATATTTACTATGCAGAACACTTTCTGCAGTTCAATCTGTTGGAAATGTGCTATCTGAATACAGTTGACATTAGCAGAAGATCCAGGAAAACAGGAGTTGGGGAAACAATATCTTAAGCTTCCACATCTCGCTGAGCTCTGTTTAATCCTCATCTAAAAGAGTTTGACACAACTACAAACCTGTCAAGACATTTCTGCCCAAACAAACTGGCCAACTGAGGAAGTGGGCATAAACGTTCTTTATGCCCACTTCCTCAGTGGGCATAAAGAGTTACCAAAAGGCCTATGGTAACTCTGGAGGAGCTACAGTAATCCTCAGCTCGAAGAACTTGTCATACAACTCCTCAGATTTAGGCTTTTTGGAAGCCATTGCTGAGGCAAAACCACACTTAAAAACTGCTGAAGACCTGAGAGCAGAGGTTCACTTCGAGCAGAGTAATAAGCCTAAACAAAGCCTAAAACCTAGCCAGAGCTGCACTGGAATAGTTTAAAGTATATACATGTTGTGAAATGGTCTACTCAAAGTCAAGAACTAAGACCGGTTGAGAGTGTATTGATGGGAGTAATTATTAGTTTGAAACTCAGGCTCTGTCCACACAGAGACTGTGCATCCGTGTTGATTTGACATGCTGGAAGACCAGAAACGGTCAAACAATCGTGAGCATTTTCCAGAGAGGATGCATTTTAAAAAGCCATTTTCCAAAAATGATCTATGCAAAATTTCACTGCTGTTTAACATAAGAGTGGGACACAATTTCTGTTAGTTTTTTAAAGTTTATGGAAGCATACCCCAAAAGATGTGCAGCTGGAATGGCTACAAAAAAACAGTGCCACAAAATCACAAGTAAGTGGGGCGAAGTAAAAATGCACACCACACTTTTCAGATTTTAATTTGTAAAGAAAGTGAACGGCACGAATCCCTTTTGTTCCACTTCAGTAGTGCATAATTGCTTGACTGATTAGGATCTCACCTGGACTTTATTTTCTTTTTAATTCTAGATGAGTTTGTTAATCCAAGCTTTTAAAATGCTTAGAATAACAAGACCAGTGGAAGGAGAAAATGCTGCCCTACAAAGAAAGCACCTCTCTTTGAAAAAGGATTCTGTCTTGCCTCCAAGTCTAAAATATTTCAGTGACTGTGGAACCAAGGAAAGAGGTCACATTTGCTCTGATTTCTCCAACCATCAATGAAACATTCCTGTGTTCCAGGTGCAAGTCTGCCTGCAGAGCTGGTTCTTCCCCTTCACAAGCCACAAAATGTCATTCATCTTACAAAACCTTCTCAGTTGCTGGGCACTGATTAGCTCTGGGCTCATTCTATTTGCATAAAACATCTACTTGTTCACTACGAACTGAATTTAATAGATTTATGTTTTAATATCGACAGTTAAACGGATTTAAATCTTTGACTACACCAAAACAAGAAGTTTAGACTTAAAAATAAAACGATGCTAACAGAAACTTCAATCTATTTGCTCTTTCCTGCGGGTCTTTAGTAAATTTGTATAAATACATTTCAGGATAATGGCATATTGAAGCCTTTGTGTGCATCCTTAGGAGTAATATGGAGGCTAACTGTAAAGTTCAGAAGAACTAAAGGAGTAGTTGGCAGAGGGATGCAAACTCCTAAATGTGCTTGTGAGAGGAAGTGGTGAAATGTAAAAACTACCTTTTTTCTAACTGTGCAACTTTTGTGTTTGTTGGTTCTTCTTGACCAGGATTCTAGGATTAAAGAGGCTTTTAATCTCACTGGGTTTTCATTCTGATAAAATAAAGGTGAAATTTAAAAAGGAAAATGAACCAACTTGTTCTTTGAAAATGTCATGTCAATACATAGGTACCTTTTTTTTCACAGGTACCTTTTTTTTTTTATTGGATCAGTGTATCTGTCTCATTTTAACAAATCTGGACTACTGAGCACACCTGAATCTGAACGGCACCCGGTGTGCCTGCAACACAGCTGCTTAGAAAAAATACAGAAGTCCACCAGGAAAAGTCATTGATCACCGTCTTCATCTTTCTCTTGTGCACTGAAAGTCATCTCCCTCAGTGTTGCTGTTCTCTTCATCATCTAGCAGTTCAGCCGTTTGAAACCCGTTGGTAAAAAAAAAAAATCAAATGGTAGCCGCATCACAACATTCAAAAAGAGTCAAATGTAGAGGCTCCTAGTCCAGAAATTATGATCAACTATAATAAACACTCACATAAAACCTTTTAAACTGGCATGTAGCAAATTCTAATGCAATTCCAATTAACAGAACCAAACATTGTGCTTAATTTCTAAACTGCTTGGGAGTTTCATCCTCAAACTTCTAAATCAAAGTCAGATGTGTGTGTGTGTGGCCTCTAAATTACTTTGGTTTGGTTCTGGCCTGTTCATTAAGCTTTTACCTCTCCGGCCTCTGGGACTCGCAGCAACACCAGGCCATATTAATTAGAGAGCCGCAGAGCTAATAGTTGTTGTGGGATCTCAGCTTTATGT
The DNA here is from genome assembly GCA_903067075.1 of Micropoecilia bifurca. NCBI lineage: Eukaryota > Metazoa > Chordata > Actinopteri > Cyprinodontiformes > Poeciliidae > Micropoecilia > Micropoecilia bifurca. The sequence continues at coordinate 6,105 of CAEGAF010154136.1, forward strand.
CTATGTAAAATGGTAGCTCAGCATGTTGGAACTGATGGAATGTCTCTTTTTATTTAAGTTATTTTTATTTTTACGCAGTATCATTCATGGGAGACATTCTCCTGTACTTTGAAGAGGGAGAGATCTAATTTAATGTTGGACAGAACAAGAGGCCACAATTCCTCTACTTCATGTTTCCTGCTAGAGTTCATTGCACGCTGTGGTCTTTGGTTGTTGTTTGGTTCTGTAGCGCAGAAACATGCTCTAATTTCCCTCCAGCATTTTATTGGCAATCTAAATGAGGTACTGAAAGATCTCAGTGTGCAATCAGCATAGTAATGGATACATTTCATATTCAGGGATTGCATAAAGAAAAGCTCAGCTGTGACCTGTACACATTAACATGTGCATAGATGATGCATTCGCTCCCTTTAGCTACGCCATCAGCTACCATCTTCCAACGTTTGGTGAAATGTATACATTTGGTGAAGCTCCAACTTGGTCTCCATATGCTGAAAAATAAGCTTTCATCCATCTGATGGCATTCAAGTCGATTTACTGAATGTGATGCTCAGAGTCCGCAAGAATTAAACTCCCACATCTTAAAGAAAGTAAGCTAAAATACTTGTTTTTTTTAAATAAAATCTGAATCTTAACCTTTCAGATAGATGGATAGATATATGCACTACTGAACAGCTACAGTGCGCTTTCTGCCTCAATCTCTGGGGATTTGGTCTCAGATGGAAAATGGTTCACTTCAGCCTGGAAAGCATGTTCTTCATGCTAATAATAGAGCATACACACATGCATACTGTGTCCTTCTGCTGTACAGAAAAGTAATGGGGGATTTCAAACCAGCAATTGTTTGAATTCATTTAGGTCTATTTTTGTGCCTGAAGCACAAGAATTTATTCTAAACCTGCCTAACCCTAATTTGTCTTGCATTGTTTTTCGCTGTTTTTCTGTTTTGCAGTTTTTCTGGTCAACATAAGTGATATTTAAATCATTTGTTTTCTCTGATCAAGATAAGATGCACATAGTTATATTTCAGCATTTTCTAGCAGGATGCCATCAAACCTCAAAGGCTGTTTTATAATGAAACACTGTGGTAATGATCCATGCTTATGAGTTTGGTACAGTTTATAGTTAAATCTGGTTTTTAGAGGGGGGAAAGCATAACTTCAGTTCCTAAGAACTTGCAGTAAGTGACTGTTCTCTCTCCGTCAATCATACATCCCAGAAGATTTGCTCTTGACTCGCCTTTTAATTACAACAAGCGACAAAATGGAGCTGGAAGATGTTAAACAAAAGCTACAAACATGAGAAGCTACACTGTTTACTCAAGTTACGATCTAAAAACAAAGGTGGGAAACGCTTACTTAAAATAATATGTTTGGTTTACTTCAGTTTCAGGCCAAAAATTAAAGTTAATTAGTTGGGTCTGATCGGGTTCAGACACTAACTAGTACATAGCTCTGCTGCCAATTCTAAGACGAGCAATAATTTATGAAATGGTGCCATTTGTCAGTGATTATCCTTTATTTTTAGTTCTTGTTTCATATTTGTACATACTTTTAGAATATAGCCTTTCTTAGCCCTCTTTCCTTGGTGTTTGTATTTTTATACGCTCCACCATGATGCTCCGTCAGGATCCTAAATCCACTGAGTGGGATAAGTCGGCTGGTTTAAAGCTGTGCTGTACATCAGAATGGGGTGTTGGCATGCAGAAAATGGAGGAACTCTGCAGCGCGCTGCTGATGCATTTGTTTCAGAGAATGCAGGAGTAAATGCAGGCGCTGGGTGTGTTCAGCTCGGCTTTAACGTCACTGAATCCAAGTGATGTTTGTGTTGAAGCTCAAACGCTGGAGCAAAATGACTCCAGCCATATATTTGCTTTGAACTATTCTCAGTTTTTTTGTTTCTGTTGTTCCACATCCTTTGTCTCCTGTTGTCTACTATTCAATCTCCTGTTTCTCGGTGATTATCCTTGCGGTAATACTGTAATTATGGCCCATTTTGTTCATTGTGCTTGTTGTACTCCAGTTACTGCTGCAGATGATGGTAATACTGTGTAGCATCTGTCTCTTCCTTTCGAACATTCGGTATTCTGTGGTCCTCTCACAATAATCCCATTCATGAATCAGGTGTTTATGTCAGTGATATGGATGGAACTGCAGGAATCAGATGTTTTTCTGACCTGATTGTTGAACATAAAACTGGAACAGGGCTGAGTCATTGTCACTTTTGGAGATAAATCATCATTTTCTTTCTGTTTTTACACTATTATCACAATATCTCTTATCCCTGTACAGCATAGCTTAACTCTTATCATAGCCGCTCTTACCTTAAATCTGTTATCTGGATGTAACGAAACATTAGTGCTAAAATTGAGTTCAGCACAAAGACACTGATGTGAAGAGACACATTTTCACTAAAGGCAGAGGATAATGGATCCTTTGTGCCGGAGAGGCTGGATGATACCTGAACATGAAGGAGGTGGGATGGTGGATCTCAGAAAAGAGAATAAACCAAAATGAAAACACTTCAGCTAGATAAATATAGACTCTAATATATGCAAGATCCTCAGAACTGTTGTAGATGTAAATTACTAAACATTGTCAAAGGGGATGTACAGAGAGGACAGCAAGGAAGTAGAGATGGATATGAGGGAGAAAGTAGGAATGAAGCTCGGAGAGGAGGTTAGGAACCTGGAATCAATGAAGTCTTTGTTAACTAGGGCTGACCTGCCTCCTTTCCCCGCCTACATTAGACCTTCATTGCTCCCTTTGCTCCTCACTCCGCCGCTCAGGGTAGCTGAATATGTGTTCGGTATTTTAACCAGCAGCCACTTCAGATTTTAGCTGAGATGACTGAAGGGGAATCTTCAGCTCAGCCTTACAGAATGTCCATTTGAAAACACACTTTCTAATACACAGAGTTACCAAAACCTTGCTGATGATTATACTAACCCCCATGACATTTTTGCAGATATTCTGTCTAAGTAGGTTATATAGGGTTCTATCTTTGTTTCTGTGAAAATTTGGACATTTCTTTCTCAATACGTTTAATTCGGCATCATTTTTTCCATAAATCATCTCCTTCAGTTGAACAGTGTTTGGGTACTTGAATTTTCCCATTGGTTGCATTTGGTACAATTGTCACAGCCCCACATTCAGGTGCAAAATCAAAGTGTGTAAAAATGTGTTGCTTGAAGAGACAATCCCTTTCTGTTTTTACACCAAAGCACGTGACTCGTGTCCTTACCCGGGTTTGAGTCCTGGCCCGTTGACCTTTGCCCTATCTCCATTCCCTTGCTCATAAACCACTTTCCTTTCAGATTGCTTTGAAATAAAAACCACTAGAGCCAAAAAAGGTAGGTGCAAATTGCTCCAATCCACTGGACTTCTGTTTGTCTATTTAGTGCAACCTGCAACAGTAAGCAGCATGTGCAACACAGTTGCAATAAATAACGTCAGAAATTTGTGAATTATTATGGAACAAATGTTTGTCAATGAAAGCGTTTCAGTTGCTCCTCATTTCCAGTCACAGTCTGCTGAGCAGATGCAGACTATTCTTAAACATCAGAAGTCTGAAAGATACGTTTATTCTTTTCCTACTGATAACTGAGAGGCTGTTTTTTTTCTCCTAAGAGTGCCAAACATCTGTCTTTTTCTCATCCCTCTCTCATTGCCAATCTTTGCAAAGAGGGGGATTAGGTGGGAGAAGGAAAAAGGTAGGAAAGACGGAGAGAGAGGGAGATTATCCCAGCAGATTTCCACTTGTGAGGTCATTGAAAGTAGTCAGTAACACTGGAGAGAAAGAGATCAGGAAGAAATTTGGATAATCAGAAGTCTGTAGGCTCTAAAGGAGGAATAATAGAACCAAGAAAATACAGGAAAATCTATCTTAAATTCAAATAGTGACTTAAAATGGCTAGATTATTTTTTACATGCGTCCTGCTCCATTGTCATTTTGTTTCGTGATCATTTTGGCATTAATTACACGATCGGTTTGGATAGATGGACAGGAAATCTGAGGTAAGCTGTACACTTAATGGTAATCCTTTATGAGAAATATACATCTTCATTAAATTCAACCTGACCAATATTGTCCAGATTTTAGTTGTTGAACTTGCTCTAGTTTGCTTGCTGAGTTGTTTTTCGCTCATGTGAGGAACGGGCTGCACATGTTTCAGTTTTGTAGGAAATGCATTTGTTTATTTAAATTCATTGAAAAGCCAACAATGCATGGTGGTGATGGAAAAGTTAAAGTAGAGTTTGATTACTGAACTTGGTCTCTCATTACTCCTAGTAGTGACAGATGTGTGCTTTAGGAGGTTTCCACTGTTGGTTTAAAAAAAGAGAGTCTGTGTTCCTTATGACTGCATTGTTAGACTAGATGCTCCATAGCAAATAATCACAATTTCATACATTTGCAGTTAAAAAAATCATACAAATTCACATGTAGATGTTACTATCAATAGTTACAGTACCATTAAAAATGTTTTTGTCTAATCACAAAGTTCTTATTACACCAGGCCGGTGTTATGAAATATAAACTCTAATAACGAATATAGTTTTAAATAATAATTTCTCTTCACTTTCACAAGTCCTAAAACTCTCAAAGTTACGCAAATAAAAACATTTCTGCAAAGGGCCATCGTCCAAAATGTCTCCATTTCGACGTAAAAGACTCGTCATCATTTATCACAAAGTTCTTCCTGGCAAAGCAGCCGAAGCCGCTTAGAAAGCGCATAATTTTCCACACAGGTTGGTTTGGATGCCTTATTTCTCCTTAATAAATCATTCTTTGAAAATTACTTTCTGTATTTACTTGGCTTATTGTGGTGTGATATAATCTGAATGATTATCTTAAACACAATATATCTATGAGGAGGTTTTTCACGTCTGCGTTCTTGCTCCATGATTTGATTTGATTACAATTCACCTGCTAATGACCAGAATGATAGAAATGCTCCGAATGTCTCATTACACAGAACTCCATTTCAGCCCAGATGGAATCGGTAATGGCATGTACGGCTTCACATATGAGCTTCGTGTTTTGGCTATGCAAGGCTGGCCTCTAATATGTTGTTCTTATTTGGCTCTTGCTAACCTGGAAAGTCATACTAGCTGAAGTGTTCCCAGATTTTCCTTTCAAAACAACTTCAACTGCTGTTCTCTGCCCCGCTCTGGTCCTCAGGTGGTTTTCTTCCAGAAAGGTCAAAGTTAATCAGTCCAGACCCAAAGTCTCCTTTGGTTAGTGTCTGACTGTAAAGAAAGAACACTACATAATTGATGTTGAAAGCAAAATGTATCTTAGATGCATATAAAATGTATGGGAATGATTCTGCTGGAAATGCAAGTGTTTGTATCCTGCTCAATACAAATATATGGATGAATGTTTCATAAAGTCTAAAGTATTTTTGGACATACTTGATGATTTTCCTTCCCTCTATGCATCCTCTATTTTAAAAGAAAGACAAAGCAACTTCGTAGCTAACAATCTTGCAGTTTCCATCCAGGAGGTTTTAGCCGTTTGACAGTCTTAATATTATAGCATTTAGTTGGTGAATAATGGTACAAATGTACATATTTCTCTCAAACACTCCTCAGATGTACTTCTGTCTCCTGCAGACACACAAGCCGTATAATGGATGCAGATTAGCTGAAGTGAAGTACAAACATTGCTGTCCGAGATAATTTCTTCACAAAACGGGGCGACAAACTTCCGACCAATCACAAAGCACTTCACACAGAGCTCCATCGAAATAGTTTGACCAGGGCCTGGTGCCGACAAGCCGAGCCAGATGCCTCTCTGCGAACAAAATGAGGCCATTTTTGTCACACGTCTACGTCAATTAGAGGCGATTTCAGCACTTCTGATGATGTGGGAGCCTTAACTCTTTGAGTCTCTAATTTATTTCTGCAGATCTGCAGGGCTTTACGCTGACACCAGCTTGCATGTTTTGCATTATGCTAAGTCTTAAACTGCCCAAAACTGGATTTATTTATTTATTTATTAATAAAAATACACTAATTAAAAAAATTCCCCTTGCTCGGGTAACTTATTTCCTAATACCTATTCATGCATAGATGGACACTAGAGGCTCAGATTGTCTCCGTTCTGTTTGTACCTGCAGACTCATCCTGCTGCTGCTTCTGTTGCCGTCCATGTTTGTGTCATTATGTCACACTCGTTTGACAATCCCACCTGTTCCAGGATCCTTTCTTACCTTTTTATTTTGTGGTGATTACAGTCTGAGGTGGATCAATGAGACAGCAAGACTGCTTAGTTGTTTTGGACCATCAGTCCCATAGAAACTCCAGCTGAATTTCCTGAAAACACAGAATCCTTCCAATGGTTCATTCACTCAAAAACAGACTGAAATGCTCTCTACCACAGTCTAAGTTACAGATCATAAAAACAAACACACTTTAACACACATCTCTTGTCTCTCACTTTTGCGTACATAGAAATGTACAATATCTGCCCTCAGGATGTCTTGTCTAAGGTGTAATATTTTCTTTATAAATTCTGGCACTTAGCAAAAGTAATGTGTTCAACATGTAAAAAAAAAATGCATTCCTAGCAAATGTGCTTTATATTAAACAACAAAGAAAACATGCTGCCTTCACCTCCCCTTCAGCAGTTACAGTTCACATTTATAATACCTGTCTGTCTGCAGAGCTGCAGCTACTGTCAGAACATTGAGCACAATCTGTATGACACAGAAGCTCAGGCATAGATGACTTCAGGCAAAAGATCATCAAGCAACATTAAGTCAGTCAGAGCAGCTGCATCGGTGAAACTTGGAAATCTCTCAGCATTATAAAAAAAAAGACATTTGAATGTAGAAGGAGCATCACTTTGTATCCCCAACAGTCTTGGCTTTGAGTATGCATTACCCCACTTCAGCTGTGCTGCATTTGCATCTGGATGTACAGCTTTCACTTTGCCTTCTTACAGATTCCTTCTGTACCTGACCAGCAGATATAAATAATGGAAAATGGGGGGAAAAAAAGATTAAAGAAGCATAAAAATTGTGTAAAAGCAACAAATCAACTGAAAAGTGAATAAACTCAAGTGGAAGGGCTTGGCGATAATATTCCAGCTTTTTTATTTTGTCAATATAACAATTATCCGTTAGTAATTAAATTCAAACACTGATTTTAGCTAATATATATTTCTTCTGAAAGGGTTATTTTAATTGTATTAAAAGAAAATGTATTTCCGCACTAAAAAAACAAAACACTGTAGATGTGAAGAGCCAGCTCTGAGCTGAATGTGTCTCATGTCCCTCTTACACACACTACAAAGAAATAATGTGACTAAAAACAATGAGACATTTTGGCTGTTTTAGTTCCATCGCCCAGCTCTTAATCTGTGTTTCAATAAGGTGATGAAATTCATATTCACTTCCCAGTCTTTTAAATTGGCAACAGGGAACATCTTGATGGGGAGACGGAGTGGTGCAACAATCTTCAGAATTGCCAAACTGTTTTGGAAGCAATGTAAATATGAAATCATTTCATTAACAATCCTGCACTGTTGCATTTGAAGCAGACTGTGTATAGTCTATGAAGTTGCCAAGAAACTATTTGACATTTTGACAGATTATGAAAGCATATTTCCTTTTCATTAGGCTACATTTTAAATGGTTCTAAAAGAATAGCTATGTAGAGCACCTTATGTCTTCTGAATCATTCAGTGGACCCCCACCATTTACTCGCAGCACGACAAACTGTTATTATCCAGTCGTATGCAGATCAGCAGCTAATACACGAATGTGATGCGACTCGTTAGCTTTTGACACAACGTAGATTTTCTGTGGCAAAAGTGTCTTTACTCACCGCTTGATATTGCGTTAGCCTTGTGCCGTCTCTGCATTTTCCCCTACTCCTCCCACACTCCAAGGGCATGTAGGTCAGGTGAAATGGAGATGCTGACATTTAGGATTAAACATCCATGTATTCCCAGAGAGATGCCCTTAGCCTGATTGGAAATGTGTAAGTGTGCTAAATTAATTATTAGGGTCACCAGTACGTCAGAAGAGCTCTAGTCACATATGCCTTTGTTGGCATCACGGTACATTGAGAAATCCTGCTGGCCTTGGAGCAGTTGCATCTGAACATCAAACCTGCTAACTGTTATGTATTTTTATTGGGGTTTTATTTGATAGCTTCACACAAGTTGGTGTATGATTTTTTTTTTAAATGGGAGGAAAAAAGTGTATATATATATATATATTACAAATGCAACAATATAAAGTCCTAATTAGTAAATGGAATCCAGCTGAGTGTGATTAGATTGAACAACAGAACAACATTCAGCTGTTCTGTTGAGGCCTCAGAAGCATTACTGAAGACGGCATCATCAAGACCAAGCAACACAGACAGATCATCTCCACAGTGACGGAAACTGGTTGTAGCATTATGCTGTGGGAATGTCTTTCTTCAGCAGGAGAAAGACTTCAGACACCGACCAGCAGAGCAGTAACCCTAACCCACAACCTCAAAGAGTGAACACATAAAACCTAAAGTTAGCTGGAGCTACAGTGGATTAGCTCGGATCTAATGTGTTGTAATTGCCCAGTCAAAGTTCATACTTAAAACAAATTGTGAATCTATCATAATTGTTGAAATTTGGTGTTTGCAGATGCAAATTGTGCTGATTTTCAAAGGAGAATAGACAAAAATGTTCAATCCTGGATTTACAACACTTGTAGATTTGACCAAGGTTTTTATTTGACAAAATAAAATGGTAAAATGCCCAAATCAAGCAGTACAGAGATTAGCATGCATTATTAACCAAACACACTAGCGGACATGCTTAAAGACCTTAATAGCCCAACACATACACGGGTCCAGAAGGTAGAGGATTTACGGATCAGTGTCTCAGATTAGGATGATTGTTTTATTAAGCTGTCTGACCACTGCTGAAGACTTTGCTAACATCCTGTGTCTCAGCTTTATGGAAGCATCACGTACTAAGATCCTGCTTCCGAACAAACTTATGGAGCCAACTGATCATAAATGGCCCCTAAACGGCACATGGGTCTTGTTGGAATCGTGAACTAGGACTGACTTGTCTTTAGGTTGTCAGCAATCAAATACGTCTTTATTCAGACGTCTTCATTACGTCAGTGACATCAAACATCACATAAACAAGTGAAACTTGTCATGATTTTTCATAAGAGTTTAAAGGAGTTTTTATAGTCAGAATCACATAATTAAGTGAAGCATCAGGTTCATTTAAAATTGGTCCAAAAAGCTTCATTTTGCTATATAAATAATTCCTCCAATAAAAACGGATCTGTAATGCAGCCACTCTGACATACAAACTGACTGAAGGTTTTGAGCTTTCAATCTGTGCAGGAAATCAAACTTGTTCTGTTGCAAAGTCTAAAGTACTGTGCAAGATTTGAACAGTTCACCTCTTCAGGGACCATTATGTCAAAGGCAACTTTGCTGTTTTTGTAAATATGCTTAATTTGAAAATGCCCTTGATTGCTTTGTCAAAAGTTATATAATTGGAGCACAGATAACCATTACTTAATGAATTTTGTATGAAGGCCTTGTTATTGTATTCTGAGAAAAGTGTTGCAATCATGGAGCAAGGCCTATATTTCATCACATAAAGCATTTTCAATTACCTTGTTGCTGAAATGTGTTATACAGATAAATTTTCCGTTCCTCACCTTGTGTGGCGTAATGCATGTATAGCAGGTTGTCTCAGGGACTAATACATGCTACCTTTAAGTTGCACTGTCAAATATATTACTCATAAAAAAATCAAAAGGAAAGATAGCATGTGCATATTATCCACACTCTTGTAGGCAATTATTTTATGATTCACTTTCAAAAAAATCAAGCAAAAGAATAATAATTTTTTTAAAAAATTCCTGCAGTCACACACCAATAAGATCATGTAAGGGCAACAGTGAGTGCAGTGTCCTACCCAGGGACACATTTGAACTTGGAGGTTTAACCTCTGACCTTCTGCACGCTGCCTCCACTTAATCACAGCAGCCTTAGGCAACCCGAATAACACATTCACACATTAACGATGGCAGAGGAGAAAGTTATTTAGGACTTTTATCTAATTAGTCCTTTAAAAGCTATGCTGCTCCAGCATTATCACGTGACAACATTTGACACACATGGCCATGATGCATCAGAGCTTTCCTTTATCACCAGAATAGGCTGCATTATTTTGACCAGTTTTGCGACTGTTATGTAAAATACAGCTGGTCTGAATACTGAAGCCAGCACTTTTCTCTAGCCTGTTTTCTCATACAAACGTGTTACAAGTTCCAGGGTGGCTGAACTTCAGTAACGAAGCTCTTAAATGTTGTTCAGAGGACGGAGTCTGTCCAGCCTTCATCTCCATACGTACATTCACGGTTTAGTTGCTCACAACCCGTTTTGCCTGAAAATGTCCCTTCAAGCTAATGCAGTGGTTGATATACAACCTGTGGATCATTTGGCTCGGACACAAAGGGAAAAAAAAGTTGCTGCTTCATCATGCATAGACATACAGTTGTTTAACGTAATAATTTTACCATGACAGAAGGCATGTGGAAGGTAAACAAGGTAATAACCAACCAATTGTCTTAGCTGAGCAACTTTTTGCTAACAATCTCATTGGTTGCCATAGTGATATGACTGTTCCCTCCATCTTCTTTGGTGTATTGGCAATAAGAGGCCACAGATCCCTTTGACATATTAATGTAAATATATGTAGTTTTTTATATAAGGGCAAGCAAACTGTTTTCTAATTACATCAGAGCAACTAGCAGTCATTCCTTGCTCTTACATGTCACTTTGTTCTTACATGGCGATACCATTCTGATTTAGTGAAGTCGGTTCCCATCCTTTTTGTGTTTAAAAAGAAAAGTTTCAAAATTATTTCTTTTTTAAAGCCTTTATTGACGGTTTTTATTCTCTCCTTGTGTTGATCTGATCAATAGCATCTCTGCATTTGTGTCACTCAACAACTTATCTTTGTTTTTCTCTTTGTCTTTTTGTCTCTTTGCGCAGTTATACAACAGCATGCCTATATGTTTTTCAGCGGCACGAGCAGAATCATTATGGAAGTGAAAGAACGACGTCCATACTGCTCCCTAACCAAGAGCCGAAAAGACAAGGAGGGACAATACACCGGTAGGACAACCCAATTACAGCAGTCATACACTCATGAATTCATGCATGCGTGTATACATGAATACATAAAACAGGAAACATTTAGCCTGGTTTAATGTCAAAAACCAAGACAACAAGGTTAACAAGGCTATGTTTTATGCAGTTTGCAAGGTCAACTTTTTTTCTCACTTCTAGCCTATAAACAAGATGTCCTCTGAACAGCAGAGCAAATATTTTTATGAGCAGCTGGTAAACTTGCAGCCTCAACATTTGCCCTCATCCATCATTAACATTTGTTTTTCATGCACTCAGTTCATTTTCAACTTCTGCTTAATTCTGTTATTGGTGCCGTATAAATAGGCCATTAGGAATTTTTCTAATAATGTGTAGTCAGAATTATTGCTTGCCCCCACAGGCCTAACCTTTTCATACAGTTTATGAATTTTGGACTTTTCACAGCCACTAAGAGGATTAATTAGCATTCATAGGACGACTATATTAAAATAAAGCTCAGATTTAATTGAACCTGGGAATAATTCATTTATAGCTATTACTGTTAAAGATTTGAACTGTTCATTTTTTGCTGAAAGTTTAAAACTTTGCATTTGAAGGCTATGATATCTGGGAGCAATAAAAATAGGAAGAAATAACTTCCTCTTAGTGGCTGTAAATTTTGGATTTAAATCTGGTTATCTCATACATGGGGTGATATTTGCTTAATGAGAAAAGGGGTTTTGATGAGACTCATTTGTCAAAATAAAAATACCTTTTGAAAACAACAACCTTGAAGGAGACCTGCAACACATTTGTTATTAAGCTCATGTTTATGTTTTAATGGGGTTTTTTATTGGTCAAATGTAATATTCTGATTTTAAATGCTTGGTTTTCATTAACTGTAGGCCAGGAATTATTATTATTAGCATTATTAATAGAAATAAAGGCTTGAAAACATCCATTCCTGTGCTAATCGATGTAAAATGTTTCACTTAGTGAAAGCAGTTACAGAAATAAACTTTCTAATAAAATTCAGATTCATTTTGTAATTATACACTGTTTTAATTAGAGCCTCGGTTATATTCAGAGATGTACTTTCACAAAATTGCAATATGTGTCCACAGACATGGTTGGTGTGTGATTTTAAAAGTGTGTTTCTCTCTGAGCCTTCGCCACGTTGCCAAACAGGCTCTATTTCAAGGATTTCTGAAAGAAATCAGGCCTGGAAGGGAAACTGCACTAAACGTGGTTGATCACAGCTACGCTGTGCTTTAACTAGGATGGATGGAGGGAATTACCATGATCAACAGATTTTGGCTTCTCTGGCAAAACAAAAATACAAAAACAAAAATATTTATGTCAAGGGGAAAGTTGTTTTTTCTTTGCAGTTGTTTGTCTTATGTTACGAATATTTATTGTATTTTCATTTTTTCTGGAAAAATCAGTTTTGACTTTCACATGAATGGGTTTTTTGTATGTTTTGGTGTCGAAAAAGCCACATTTGTTGATAATGATCGATTTGTAAAATCAACAACAATGGCAGAACTCCCAGGTCTGTGAGCACTTCGCCTAGAATGTGTGAATAAAATTGGGATTGTATTTTCTCATAATTTCTCTTTCTATTATTAAATTTTGCTTGCTGATCTAAACATTTAGATGAAGCAAAAAAAAGCAGTGGTAGGAAATAATTTTGAGCGAGCAGATATTTTTCACGTCACTGTACATTCATGCTAACCACCTTTGCATGCACTACATATAGTTTGCCCTAAGCAGATGGTCAAAGCTCAGATGATGAAGTGGTTGTCCTCCAGTTAGAACATTAGTAAGTCCTCTATACCACGAAGCGTCCTTGAGCAGGACAGTGGCCTCTCTTGATGCTTTCTTGAACCTAAATAAGGTTAAAAAGTCACTTATCAGGGACCATTTAACTTTTTCTTTTTGCCAAGGGCCTCACAGATTTATCCAAGGAGAGTCTGGTTAGTAGAATTCAGTGGAGCTCTTTTAAATGTCAGTTTGAATCCAAATCTGCTGCACTGAAGGATAACATTTGAGCAAATGTAATAGATAAATGCCACAGAATGTTTTGTGGTACTTTTATCAGACTAAATGAGACACTAAATTGCAGCAGCAGATAGTAGGGAAGGTTGTCATCTGAGAGTGAAAGTGTAAAATGCATTCTGCTTTAAAAAAACAAAAAATTTACTGAGTTGCAAGAAGAAAAGCCAGAGACTTTCTTGCCGGTGAGAAAGTGTCCACAGAGCAACCTCCATGTTTAGAGCTGAACCCGATGAGATGAAGATTATTGTCTTAGAGGTCTGATGGTTTCTCGGCTTTAATGTGGTTCACTTTACATGAAGAAACGGAGAGATAAGCTGCAGATTCTGGAAAAAAAAGTACCATGAACTTCTGATAGAGATTTATATTCTTCAAACGTGTTTTATCTCATCTCCTTTCCTCATTATCACCTCATTTCTAAACATTTTCTGATCCATCAAGATACCTGTGGAACCTCTTCTAGTGATACATTTCCAACAACCACAGTACTCATCTAATTTATTTTATTAATGCATGGACACTGTACATAGAAATTATGAATCCCTGGAGAAGACTTTGTACATTGGGTTTTACTCCTGTATATCATGTATATCTTTTGGGAGTTCTGTCCAATCACCAGCTCTGATCTCAGGGCATTGAATTTGAGGGTATGTGTTAACAGTTTCGGGGTTTTTCATACTCTTGTAGGTTTACTTGAAAACAGCCTCTGTGATTAACGAGAGGACTCAGGCGTGTGCATGTATCCGTTTGTGCTGATCTCCAACTTATCTACCTTCCTCTTTGAATTGGTGTGAAGGAGTCTGCACATCTTCTAGCAACAAAGCTTTAGCTCACCTGCGGCCACCGTTTCCTCTTGTAAATCATTTCCAAATAAAGCTGTGACATCAGGACAATAAAAAACAAAGTCGTTTTTTATTATTTCTGTACGTGTCGGTGACGTCCTACTGCTTGGGAAAATAATCATGTTTGTAAATGATAACACTTCAGAGTGTTGTTGCTAACAGTTTACTACCATGGCATGTTAATGAAAAGGGAAGCTTCTTCTTAGTAAGATAACAGTAAAGCTTACACTTCATCTTAAAGGTTGTTCTGTATGTGTGAAACATGAGCTGGACAGAATAACATCCAATAAACTGAAGAAACACTGAAGGAACAAACAGCTTATAGAGCAAATCCAACAGAGATTATACATCTGAAGAATGTATAATGATAAGATAAAGAAATTTTAAGCTAAACAATTTCACAGATAAATGTAGGTCTGAGGAAGTTCAGCCCACAGGTTTGAATGAGGCTTTGCAGGATTAATATGTATGAATAAAGTACGTCTCCATCAGCAGTTAAGAAAGCAATTTATCTCGGGGAATCGTCCACTTGGGGCTTTACTTCCTTTCACCCACCTTTTCAACTGAGAGCATTTTTTGTAGAAATATAGAAAAGTTTATTCCATTTGTATAAGGGAAGCTCACTACTTAGACTTTCCATGTTCTGAGCAGGAATTCATATTTAATTAGGTTTAGGCATGATTTGTGAGCTTCCATTATACAAACGGAAAACTCGTATCTTCAGAATATTCCCACAGACAGCTGCTGCATCCTTTTAAGCGAGCTGACAGCTGTGCCGGATTTTTAACAATGCTTTCAAGAGATTTTTTTTTTTGAGCGAGAAAAAAAATAAAAAAGTGCAGGGTGTAACTCCGCAGCTTGCGTGGATTATCATCAGGTCAGTAGGTGGTCTTTCAGTTTGGCACATTTGCATTCAGACTGTGACTAAATGTGGACAAATGTGTGTCGCCCTGGTTGCATTTACACCTTCGTGCTGTAAGCACAGGTCTGAATGGAGCCGCAGCGGTAAATTACTCAAGCATCCAGTACAATACGAGTCACTGCAGATTCTACTTCAACGTTTACAATGCGAGTGTTTATTTCTGTTCTGCGATTCCATTTTAACAAATGTGTTTTTCACAGCTTATCTCTTGATATTGTAAGGACTTTAAGTAGTTTCCCCTGGTTTTTTAAGACGTGCGTTCAGGCTCAAGCTGTCTGTGTTTGTGTTTGAAAATGTGTGTTAGGGTCTTCAGGGGACAGTGAGGACTGTGCAATCAGCTCGCAGGGACTGCGGGTCCCCACTCAGAAGTCTTACTCATCCAGTGAAACGCTCCGAGCCTTCGACCAGCACCAAGACCAAACCAGGTCAGGGCTCATCGCTTCACACATTTACATTTTGTCTAATCTTCTAACACGGATAGGCAGTCTTTCTCATTGTGGTCATGTTTGGGGGTTTTTTTTGTGTGAAAGTCTTACAAATTTGTATCAGGACAATATGAAATGTGAAGATTAAAATAAACAAAATAAAATCCCCAGAACCAAACAAGGAGAAACAACATTCAGCTTCTACGCACCACAAATTTGGAACAAACTTCCAGAAAACTGTAAAACAACTGAAACACTGAGTGCCTTTAAATCTCAACTAAAAACCCACCTGTTTAGAGTTGCTTATGGCTAAAATAGGGATAGAGTGAGGGCTTTGATGTTTTTAATGTTTTTATCTTTACTTTTTATCTATTTATTAATTTCTTTTTATTTCTCTTTCTCACTGTTTCTGTTTTAATGATGTACAGCCTCCCTAAAACGTCCCAGTTAAACGACGTTTAACTAAAGTCCTACGGGGTTTAGAGTCCCAGTTGACGGCGTTTCAACTAAAAACTTAGAGGTTGGAGTCCTTGTCAAACGGCGTTTTGACTAAAGTCCCGGAGGGTTAGAGTCCCAGTTAAACGACATTAAACCGACGTCCTAAAAGGGATGCGGGTTTTAATGTTATCTTTTTTAATCTTTTTTTGTAATCTCTTTCTCACTGCTTATTCAATGTCACATGCTGTTTTTATTTTAACTATTTAAAGCACTTTGAAATGCCTTGCTGCTGAAATGTGCTATACAAATAAAATTTGATTAGGTGTTTTCTCTCCACAAGTGTAGATCTAAACTAAACCAGAAAACACTTTGCTCTTTGCTTTTCACAGGTTACTGTACGGCACCACCAAGGGCCACAAGGAGATGGTTCACCGTGAACAGGATAATTACACCAGACATGGTGAGTTTACACACACACACACACTAGACTAAAAGCACAGAATATAAAGCATCTTTAGAGATAAACACCTAAAATTACACCGCACATGTTCAGGATATGGCATTTAATTTTCAAAAATGGCTTAATTACAGTATTCAAGGAAATCATTTCAAACCTGTAAAAAATGATTAATCCAGCTGATTAGTTCACAAATAAAGTTCAGACAGGCAGTTCTTGCTCTCTGGTTCTTTTATATAAAAACTAAGAAAAAAAAAATCCCTTTTTAGTTACGTTGTTGTAAAGAAATATAAAACACACTTCCATATCTGCAGTTAAACAAACATTCAAACTTCCTACTTCAATTCAAATGAGGCTAAAGTGATAAAATGATGTACAAAGTTATCTATTGATCTTTGAAGAGTGATCTTCATTATTGACTCTAATTAAAGCTATTAACAGAAAAACTGCGCTACCTTACAAATAAATATGAAGGTTAATTAAAATATGTTTTTTAAATGAACTTCAAAGGAAAATAGTAAACCATTTAGTTGACATAACGAATTGCCACCCTTTTGTTTGCGGTGTAGGCCAACACTTCAGCCTCCGTCAGCTGGGGATCTGTGAGCCCCCCCCACGCCGAGGCCTCCCGTTCTGCTCCGACATCGGCCTTCCCCATCACGGCTTCTCGGTCGGCACGGCACAAGACGTGGACTCGGAGAGTCAGGCCGTGATGTCGCCGGAGCGCGCCATGCGGCTGTGGGGCCGCGGGGGCCTGGGGAAATCGTCTGGGAGGAGTTCCTGCCTGTCCAGCCGCTCCAACTCGGTGCTGACTCTTACGGACACGGAACATGAGAACAAGTCAGACAGC
Organism: Micropoecilia bifurca; assembly: GCA_903067075.1. Classification (NCBI taxonomy): domain Eukaryota; kingdom Metazoa; phylum Chordata; class Actinopteri; order Cyprinodontiformes; family Poeciliidae; genus Micropoecilia; species Micropoecilia bifurca. The sequence goes on from CAEGAF010154136.1 coordinate 23,211, forward strand.
GACAACGGTAGGACACGGGTTGGACTTTAGTGGCTGAATGTGTAGCTGTCAGAAAACATTTTGTTTTGTTTTAACCCTTTGAGTATTTTAGAATAACTTAGTTGGTGCTCAGGAAATCAGTAGAGTTTATGTTTTTGGTTACAACTGTACGTTTAAGATCGTCAAGTAAATTTTAATATCAGATAATGTTGAGGTACCAGGGATACACTCTGCTTTAGCTCGCTCTTCTCCAGATTTGTTTCAATCCAGTCGCATTAAAAACTTTTCACGACATCTGAACCTTCCATTTAAACATAACTCTAAACTTTGACTAGATAAAGTTTTGTTTTAGCCAGTCAGGCTACACTGAATCTGTGTCTTTTGGATGGTGGATGGGGCGTGTAAGGAGGACAAAACTCAAAATTTCCTGCTAATTATTGAACTAACGACCACAAGGTAGCAGCCTTCGCACGTTTATTTATTTATTTTGATGATCATGGAGGACGGGGGACGTTTGTGCATCTGTGTTTATGTGCTTCTGTGTATAAAATGCATATTAGTTATTCTCAAGGTAATTTTCTTACAGGTGTGCATGTGTGAAGAGTTTAACGTGTTACCCCCTCACAGACACATACATATAATGAAAGACGGTGTGTTTTCATTAAACTCAGCACATACACGTTTTCATTAAAAGAACGGATGTTGTAATTAACAGCGAGACAAACTGCTGAGTCCTTGCATTTACTTATATTAAGTTCGATCATGTTTTTATTAAATGACATGATGCCGCGGATGTCGGTGCTCTGGAGGAAACTCTTCGTATCTCTAAAAATGAGTAGTCGTCAAGTTTTCCAAGGCTAATTGACTTTTTAAAGCACAGCTGTGTTTATATTTGTGGTCGCGTGTCTGTGTGTGTGTGTGTTTTCACACGCCTTATTTCGAAGTACAGCAAGAAGTGAGTTTGTGTGTGGGTATATGTACGGAGGTGAGGTGACTCAAATAGAGCTGTAGTTAATTTGGCTGACACCGTGTTCAGTGTGTAATCTTCAGCTGTTCCGGTCTACATCTCATAGAGAAACTAATTTATTTAGGTTTATTAATGATACTTGTAGTCCAAGTTGCTGAGTGTTTGAAAAACTGGACAAATCTCAGGTAAGAAGTAAATGTAAAAAACGGTCTATCTGTGCATTTAACTGTTCCCTTTGTATCTAAACATAGTGCTGTTTCAGTCATTACTGATGAAGGCAACCTCTGGCAAAAATGTTGGGAAGACAAAGAAATCCTATACTGCTGGTGTTGGAGTTAAGTTTGATTAATAAGGGTTTGCACCTAAGATGATGCTAGTCTTTACTTTAGATTTTTTTAAGTAAGAGACTGTTCACTTTTTATTTTTTATTCTGGGACACCTTTTCAGAAATCTTTAACAGCTGTTGCTGGCCTAAAAGGAATATCGCCCAGTCATGCAGTTTTGTGTGACTCCACTTTATCAGAAACATTGACTATAGGGGTGTATGTAAGAGATGGATGCAGTCATGTGATATCAAATGCAATCGGTGCAGAAAGGCCTGAAAGTGCAATACAGCTAATGGCTTTAAAACTTCTCTTGGTTTCAGTGGACTTCTACCTGAAGCCTCTAAACTCTCTTATGAAATGCTAATTACATTTTAATTTTTACTTTCCAGTTATAATGTTGGTCATTTTAACATTTTGTTGTAAAATTGATATTAGAAAACAGAAACGTAATTTTATCCCATTATGTTTCTTTTACTGTCTCCCTTTTCTCTATTTGATTTAATTTATACTCATCTATGTTGTATTCAGAAATTCGCAAGCTGAATATTTCATCTCCAACCTTAGTGATAGATTTCAGCTCCAAAAAAACAAAGACTAAACTTTATTTTTATAGCTTCAAAAGTCATTCCAATCACCTCAGGTCTTATGCTTTATGAAAAAGATAAGACATAATAATAGTAGTAGAACATCAAACTAGAAGTATGAGTGGTTTTAAAGGCTCAGGTTGAACATACAGGATGAACAAACGGTTCTAGGATTCAGTTGGATCTGAAGGAAACCATTTCTCTTTTTATGCTTTCTGTGTGTGTGTCTTTCAATGCTGCCTTTGTAAAGCTGACCAAAATTATAAATTTTTCTTTGACCTAATTGTTCCTAGCCATTAAAAAAGGACAACTCAGTTGATCTTATACAGTGTGGCAGTACAGAAGCAGCCTCATCTACTTCAAATTTAGGCTCAGATTTGCTTACATGTTTTATGTAATACTCTGTTTTTAATGGGGTTTTTTGTTTTTACTGTTTTTTTTTAATATCTTAAAAGGAAACATGTGGTCATGTCTACACACACCAACCCCGTCATTAATGTAGGACGGCTCTGTTGTCAGGCAGACGCACTGAAGAGCTAAAAACCTCGACTGCAAAGTTAGGACTTCTCTGTGGAGCAAAACCACCTTTGATTGTGGATCTTGGATTTGGTAACAGAGATCTTTAAGATGCTGACGTTATATAACTGAGGAAAGCGGAGGCCAAGCCCTTTGTTGTTTCATCAGTTTTCTTCGGAAGACGGCAAGAGACTAAACGGCAAACCAAAGTGAGATGGTGAAGTGAGGAGAGACAAAGATCAGAGAGGTGGGGGGGATGTAACAATATAAAAGAGGAAAGGAGAAAGTTGAGAATAAAGATAGGATGGGAAAGGAGAGAAGCCTCTCTGTTGTTTGTTCTCCTGAGAGGAAATATTAGACCGCAGACGTCTGTCTGGCTCCCCAGTGGACACACACACCCAAACATGCGCGCAAACACACAGCCAGATTAACGCTTTTATGGTGTCTGAACCCATGGGTGCTCAGCTGGCGCTCGCCTCGTTACTTGATACTGATGATCTCAACTTCACCGGTGTAAAAACAGGAGACACAGATGTATTCACTGACATACAGCAGATGTATTTGTCACTTTTCCCATATCCGGGTCAATAAAGCAATCAAGAATGCATAGAGCAGTTGCTATGTTATAAATACAGCATATGTATTACTGGCTGCTCAAACAAACTATTGCAAAAGACAGGAAAAATAAAATAGGTAAATGAACGGTCTCTTGATTTTGAAGATGAAATGGTTAAGAGCAAGAAAACTGTAGAGGCAGACAGATAGTGGAAGAACTCTATCTTGTCTTTGCTAACCAGATTACTATGTGTCAACAAAACCCTTAATCCATTTGGCATCTCTAAGCTGCTTAACACTATAACCTCAACTCTTATACAGACACACACACACACACACACACACACACACACACACACACACACACACACACACAAAGCTTTTAACCATCATAGTTGTACCATTTTTGCTTGGATTAAAAGGACATTTTTCTTCTGCCTTTGCTCCATTATTGATACATAGATATCACATCCCCCTTGAGATGCAGGTGCTGTGGAACCTTAATTTGCTGATATTTTATGGTAATATGTGTAATATAACTTCTCAGCTTCTTTCTTTTATCATTATTACTATTCTATGTATTCTTGCTATAATTACCATGCAAATAATAGCTGCTAGATACTCAGTATTTATATTAAGATGTAATTATTGAGCAGTCATATGTCATTAGTGCACAAAAAAATGATCAAGTTCAGGTTCATGCCAGAGGCAAACTATCCAGAGAGGGAGTGACTGAAAGACCTTCTCAGAAGCAGGTCCTCACATTTTCAATGTTTCACTGAAATCAGTTCATAACTACAAAACTGAAAATATGCAAGAACTTCAGCATCAGAGGATGATGCAGATTAATACCAAACCACTAAACATTCCTTCTGGGTTCAGAGTGAATTTCAGCTGATGCTGCGTCATTTTCAACTCGGTATCAAAATATGTATATAAATACATATATAATAATGATAAAATTCTATCAATAAATATAATCTTTTTTTTATACGAGTATGTATTTCACTGGAGTGAATTTTCTCTCTCACCTGCTTTATATAAGTTGTGTTTCATGTCTTGCTGAAGTTGAAAAGATTTTTTTTTTAGTACTGCAGTTGAACCTTATTTTTACCTGTAGCAGTAAAGGTGAAATGTATTTATTATAACACTGTTGTGGAAGCTTTGGCACAACAGTGGCACAGGAGATTCTCTTTCACACACACATTTGATCTCATCACACTCCATTGGATATGATAGACAGAGTCCATGAATGGCCGTCATCAGGATGGTCCACAGTTGTTCTCGAAAGTTAAATATCATTCTACACTTCTGGAAAACAAATTTAGCCCAAAGCCACTCCAGCTCCATCTTGGCTGTGTGCTTTGGCTCTGTCTGATGTTACTAATCTGTAAGGCAAACATTATATAAGTCGTCTCTCTCTCTTCTCTCATATAATTCGACTACAGCTCCTTTCCAGTCTGCCACGGTTTCCACTTCTCTCTTTTTGTGGATAATGGCTCTTACTGTGGCTCAATATTCCTCTCCATTCTCAGATTGATAGATGTCAGTGACTTTGTTTTGAATGTTATTGATTTTTCTCCAGATCATGAAATGATGTCACTTTTTGAGATTTTCCCTGCTTCATTCTGTTGTATGTATGCAAGTTCCTGATTCTACATGTCTGACTGGAGGGTCAAGTTAAAGGTAGAGGTGAAAACAATGTTCATACTACTTTTTCATTCAGGGCCAGGCTGGTTTGAATAAATTTCACTAATGTATTGGTAATCATCATTTGAAAACTTAATTTTAAATTTACTTAGGTGAACTTTGTGACACATATTTGCTTGATAATCTGATCTATGTATATTTAGCAAATAAACGAAGAAATCCACAAGGGCCAAAGATTTGTTCACAACAATGGCAAATAAGCATGGGCCTGTATTGTGGTCACATCTAGGTGAGTGTGTAAGAGTGTGTGTTAGCAGGTTTATATGATAAATTCATAAATTATGCATAAGTTGAGCTGAACATCAACTACCTCAAACAGGGAGCCTGTGCGCTTACTGTTCTAGTCGCAAAAGCTCTCCCTGGTATATTCTTGACAGCCTTCGTACACACACACACACACACACACACACACACACACAGCTTGGCAAAAAAAAAAAACGAACAATGTACCTGGCACACTACATATCTGCAGTTAACAACGTTTTATGCTTTTCTACAGTTATTAAAAGAGCAACTTATACTGGCATGTTACTAAACATAGAGCACCTGCATATAAAGGAAGTTGCAATATCTGTGTATCAATAATGCAGCAGTGGTGTAAGAAAAATGTCCTTAAATAGATTCTGGTGAATGTGAATGTATAATTTATCCATGCTTACACATTCACGTTGGTTATTGCTGTGATTCGTCATAACCAGCAAATATCTTTGTTTGTTTTCTCTCATGTTGTATTTGTTTGAGTGTGTGTGTGTGTGTGTGTGTGTGTGTGTGTGTGTGTGTGACATTAGTTGCTTATTTAGTTTGTTTCTGAATGCATTAAAACTTATGTGAAAAACAGGACATGCGGTGGCTCTATATGAAGTCATTTGTTGTGGTTTTTTGTGTGCATTTTCTCACACTTCCAAGCTTTACGTTATCTAAGGAAGTGTAACGTAATCTTAATACAATTCTCCCTCGATACAGCACATTCATTCTGCTGACGTAGGCATTTTTTGTATTTGATATCACTTCTATGTGCTTCCATATGAAATATGTGTTAAAAAATTCAGTTTCAGTCTTAGATTAAAGTGACTCCAAAATAGAAGGTTTTTAAATCTGTATGGTTTTAAGTTACTGCGTTCATCTTTAATGTGTAACATTTCAGGGATTTCCAATCTAAACCAGTCCACCAGGGGTGTGTGTTGCATGGCTTTATGCACTCTGTAAAGTGAGCTGATATGTGTGTGTGTGAGAGTGTGTGTCGCATCAAAAGCACTGAAAGTGGTCAAGGTGAGAATGGAGATCAAATAGATCAGGTTGAGACTGGGTTCCATATCTATCACTGTGCTCTTGACGTATTGTCGAAGTGTCACATCCAGATTTACACAGCCAGACCATACACACACTCCCACACACACACTCTAACTCCTCAGCTGGCTTTGACTTCTTGCAAGTTCCTGTATTTGATTTTTACTGCCATGTTATGGTCCTAATTTTTTCACTTCTTTCTCACATACATACACATTTACACCCAGTCATTAGTATGTGGTGCTGTGTGATAGCTGGATCAATAGCAGCGCTGTTCTTACAGGATCATTTGGCCTCTGAAGCAAATGCTCTGACAGGCACTACATCATAAGGACATTACCACCAAGCCGTTTTCTCTTACCCACCCCTCTGCTCTCTCAATCCCTCATTTGCTTTTTTCCCTCCTCTCCCTTTATCTTTTCTGATCTTTATCTCATAAGAACGGTGCCACTGCGTCCTCTTTTTATGCTTCTTTCTGCCGCTGCTCTCTGACTCCAACTGTTTCCAAGAAAACTGAATGAAAATGAAGCGGTCAAAATGAAGTGTTGCCTCATTTGAACTAAGTATTATTGGTTTTTTTATACATTGTATTTATAGAGGGAACTCGGAGGTGATTTGCAGACTAACACAGAATGCAATAAAACACTAAAATTACAAAACAAGAAACACATTTAATGAAACTAAACATAGAGCTCCACCATTTTTTAATTAACTGCGGCTTTGTCCAACAGTCCAAAAACATAACTATTAGGTTAATTGGTTTTTCTAAATTATCTTTAGGAATGCATGTGTGTGTTTGTATGTGTGTGTGTGTGGTTGGTTTTTGTCCTGTGTTTCCCTGACATGAACTGATGATTTGTTCTGGGTGAATCATTGCAGATAGGAACCAGTCCAAAAGATAAAAATGGATCGATGGACTGATTGATTTATTGCCTGATTGTGTAGAACATCGTTTATTAGGTGGGGATCACAGTTATAGATCCTCTTCTGCAGGGAATATGACTGATATCAAGGTAAAATTAACTACTTAAAGAGAAACATTTTGTGGTGTAAAAAACAGCCACACTCTTCCAAATATGGAAAACACTTTGTAATAGGTGGCTGGACTTTTCATGACCAAATTTCTGTGCGTCAGCTACCCAATGAAAAATAAGAATAATTTCCCCATCAAATTTAAATCTGTACTGATTATCTTGAATTTTCTTCCCCCCTCCAGCATTGAGCTTTGGGATTTTGCATAAAAATGACATTTTCACACCAGGATAGTCGAGAGGACTTGGTCTCATTGGGTGTGTTCTTAAATCATACATGAAATATGTATCTTCTTCTCTTTGGTTCGCTTCTCTAGTTTTTTTTTGTTTTTTTTTTTTAGTTTTTTATTTAATTGCGACTTTCACTGTAATGCTAAACTCTACGTGGATGTGAAAAACTCTGTCTTTTCACATCCGCAGTTAAACTATGTTCAGAGATTTAACACTATTTTGTGACAGTTTTTTAAACTAAATGAAATTACTTTTTTGCTGCATAAATATTCTTTTTGAATGTTTGCAACTTTTTTCATTGACACTCGGCGCCTCCCTCCCGACACACAGCGTTTGACCTCAGTTTGAAACGACTGACGGAAGCACAGCTATTTCTCTTAATGTGTGGGTTTGCTCAGAAACGACCCATAATTCTCAGTGTACGTTTGCGGAGCCCAACGAAGAAAAGAAACAAATCTTTTGCACAATGTTTTGTGCTGATGTGGCTGTTTAGTTGGTGCTCCCCTGGTGACCACTAAGATTCAATTCCTCACCATAACCATGGAGAATTCTATCATTTATAGCAGTGTGATATGTCAGCAACTCTGATACCGTGGTGGAACATCAATTGGCTCTCAGATAATTAAATACTCTGCAGAGGGAGCTGGGAAGTAAACTGTGTATTATGTATGAGGGACAGGTGTGTGTTGATCCACAACAAATTTTCTAATTTAAAGACATTGAAGATGAATCGGTTCTAATTTATTTGATGCTGGAACTAGATTAACTGTACATTCTATATTGTTATTCATCCATCAATCCAATATGTCGAACATAGTGTTATTAGGACATCAAATAAAACTATCAACACCTTCAAACAGCTGTGCAAAATACGATCCCTAATCAGTAAAAGGTAGACTGAATACTAATCACTGCCGAAGGAACCAGTGGTCCTTTCTTCAGTCATCCACTCTAATATCTCACCCCTCCTCTGTCTGTTCCTCTGTTTCTCACACATACATTGTAGCCTTCCTAGAAGTGTCTGGAAAGCGAGTGATAGTGCGGCTGACCTCAGCATATGGGGAATTTTACTGAGAAACTTCACATAAACACACACACACAGCTTTAATTCCTGCTTATTTTTAACATGCAAACTAACACACTCCCACCTCGCCTTGGCTGTCCTTCGTAGTGTCATACGGCTTTCACTAAATAGGATTAGGCCGCTAACAAAAGCATTTTACTCGTGTGTGTGTGTGTGTGTGTGTGTGTGTGTGTGTGTGTGTGTGTGTGTGTGTGTGTGTGTGTGTGTGTGTGTGTGTGTTTTTACAGGCAGGCCTGTTGAGTGGGAGGGCCAGTCTGTCTGTCTTTTCGTGAATCTCATTCAAAGGGTGGCATTGTTAATATTCTTACACTGACAGACACTCCACTGTTATTGATATGAAAAACTAAATAAGAAGAACTTTTCATCATTTTTAACTAATGGAGAAGAAAAAAATAAACATTTGGGGGAGGAAAAAATTAATTTCAAGAAGTCTAAACATGGAAGCAGGCATGATGAAGGCTGTTAGTGATTGTATTTTCTGATGCCTCCTCACCACATTTGATATACATAAGCAGCAGATTCCCACAGTAATTATTCAATGCTCCTCCACCACCATGCGCAGGCCAGCTGACAGCCCTGCCTGGGTGGAAAATTAACAGAAAATTAACCCGTACTTACTAGAGGTGTGCCGATCGATCGGTCACCGATCATAATCGGCCGATTTTTGTGAAATCGGTGATTATCGGGATCGGCCGATCATTGGCTCTGTTACCGAT
>CAEGAF010154148.1:0-41457 GCA_903067075.1 Micropoecilia bifurca
CAAAAATATAACCACACTATATACACAATGTTATTATATATATATATATATATATATATATATATATATATATATATATATATATATATATATATATATAAAACGTCGACATGTATTAATGTTGGTGAATGAGTTCTTTTTAATATAAAGTTTTATTTTATTTATGATAATCAGAAAAGAGTTGAGGACCGACAGCAGCTCAAAGCAGCCAGTAGTACACACAAAGTCCTCATTAAAACAGGGCGGTCTGCACCACTTCTGCACATGTAACCAACTGCAGGAGCAATCTCTCTAGATTGCATGCAGCTTGCACACTTACTGGCCATGCAATGATTTTAATTGCATGGCCAGTAATAAGCGCTCTTTATTTGTAAACCTTTGTAGACCAAAGTCCAAAGATAAAAGATACATATATCCTGAACCAACCAGGTCCAGGATATACTCTACATCCTTAAATATGTTGATGTTGCTATGTGAGTAATCCGCTGATTATACTGGTGCAAACTAACCTGATTTAGTTGAAACTCTAATTTGACCTAATTTCCAAATTGATCTAAACCTGTTTTTCTTAAAATTCACAGTTCATACTGATCTATGACATCACGGAGCCATCATGCAAACCCCATAGAAATGTCTTTTACACGTGTATCTGAAGGAACTCCTAGAGCTTTTGACTTAAAGACTTGAAAATGAGCCGTTACAGTCTTAGGGCATTGGGGATCAAAAGCTGCTAAAAGCTTTTTCCTTCATCAAAGCATGTGGGCATGCACGCCATAAAAAGTAAAGGTGCAATAACTTTCACACACAGAAGGTCGAAGCTGTGCCTAACATGCTGTGTGTTATCCCAGGACATTAAACACATTCACATGCTCATTTGCTGAAATCACTTTTGCTCGACCCGTTAGTAAAGGAAGTGAGTTGTTTCACTGGTGGGCATCCTCTCTCCATGCTCTAACTCATAAAGGTTTCAAGTTGTGTCTGGTGACACAAAACAAGGTGGTATTGTCTTGCCCTCTGAGAAGTGACTGCTGATTGGACCGTGTGGCGTGGCGGAGCAGCAAATTTCGATATCTCACCAATTGGCTCTAAATTTTGATGCAATTTGCTCCACGCTGCACGTGAATGATCTTTATCAACTCCTAAGTAGCTCATTGTTATTACATTGGCTTGTGAATCCACTTCATTTACTACAATATTTAAAAACAGCTACATATTCTTGATCCATTGTAAAAGCGACAACAAATTTGTGTGCTTTCTCAGGGCCGACTGTTCAACAAGCATGGTACATTGATGACATCACATTAGCCTGTCCCCACTTTCTCTAATAAAAGATAATCTACATTGATTCTTCACCATCATAAAGCAAGTGCCTACATCTTTTATCAAAAAGGCTAAATCTCCCCCAAATGTTTAATACTTCACTTAGGTTCTGAATCAAACAGAACCTAAGTGAACGTAATATTAAGGCTCACTCATTGGCTCGGAGGAGGCATTGAGCTACAGCAGTGTAGCGATGGGGTTGTGCAACTCAAGCTGCCAGTTGAGGTTGCTTCCAGCTTTGCTCATCTTAGTTTCTGTCTCTGGTTAGAGGATTTAATAGATCTTCTATCATTAAACACTGTTTTAGGACATGGGTTTAAACTGTTACGTAGATACAATTCAAGAGTCATATTATTTTCCCTGAACACATCATATCACAGACAGGTTTTGACACATAGAATACATGGTGTTTTTTAATGCTATGACAATGCCAGAGCACACCTAATATTTTCCCCAATCCTTAGGTAAGGAAAGTCCTGATCGAGGTTTATTTTAGGCAATGGAGTCATGACATTAAGTATTGTATATTTGGTGTTGTTGATGTTCTTACTCTTCACAAGTGTTGTCGCAAGCCTTCCCCCTGTCCAAAGAAAGGGGAATTTGCCTATACATCCATTGAATCCTCCATCCATCTATTGTCTTACACTTATCTCAAATAGGGTCATAGGATAAGCAGGTCTTATAGGGAAACCCATAGATATTGCTCCTCTTCAGGGATCTCAAGGTGTCCACAGGTTTGGATGGTTATCATTATTCTCCAGCACATTACCTGGGTTCTCCTCACAATGGGATGTAACCAGACAACCTTCAAAAGGAGATGCAAAGGGGGCATCCTGATCATACTGTATGCCCAAACTCCCCCAAATACTTCCTTTTAATCCAGAGGAGGTCCTCATCGTATCTATAAGGGTGAGGAGAAAACTAATTTTTGCATCTGGGATCTAATTTTTTCTGTCATGATCCATATCTCATGACCATAGGGGGAAGTTAGAACATAAACAGAACGGTAAATCAAGAGCTTCACTTTTGGCTGAGCTCTCTCTTCACTCCGACAGTCCAGAGCAACGCCCGCATTCCCTCGGATGAGGCCCCAATCTGTCTATTCATCTAACACTCCAGCCTACCGTCACTTGTGAACAAGACACCAAAATACTTTAACTCTTTTGCTAGAAGACTGATCCCCAACCAGCAGGTGGCAATCCATCTTTGTGACGTTGAAGAAACAAGATTTACAAATAAGTAGTTTTATAGATATGTCTTTTAACTCACATTTTGTCACTTTCTCACCTCTCTCCGACATTATTTTCCTCTCTTGCATAGTCTGCTGTTGCAGGGATGATTATGCAAATTAGGCGGTGTTGTCATTTCGCAACTTCCATAAAGTTTTAGGAAAGCAAATAGCTAAGTTTCTTACTGAGGAGTTAGCAGTAGTGCACTTGCAACTGATTATTGTGCACTAATCAGCTTATGCTTGGAATCCCTAGTTGTTGTTTTTTTTGGTGTTTCCTGCATTATCACATAAAATAAAACAGCAACATGTTTTTGTCAATTTAGTAAACACTCAGCCTTTGAAGATTTACTAGTGTGAGATCTACAAACATGGTGCATGCAAAAAAAAAAACATTTTTACCAATGAGGCATCTGTCCTATAAAACTAAGCAATGGCATCAATTAAGCCTCAAAATGCAAGCAGCTAACCTCTGCCAGGTGATGAGAAACCGTTTTAGTCAGGCTGGGTACCTCAGTGACAGCTATGGAATGAAGAGAGAGGGCTGTTGGACATTCTGACAGGGACAAGTGTTCGGCATTAAGAAAGCTTGTCACTGTCTTTAGGAAAAAAAATGTTTAGTGGCAAACAGGCAATCTTGAGTTTGTGTACTATGTGTGGACGAAGGTTGATACTGCATACGGCCATGATTGATACTGCTAAGATATTCCTCCTAGCTGTGATTCATTGTTTCTGAACAGAGGCTGTGCATTTCTGCTGGTGGCAGTTGGACCACTGGGAGGAGGTGAAGGATCTCTTTTTTTTTCTTTTTTTTTGCGGATTATCTGTCTCATATTATACTGTCAGTTCATAGTGACAATTTAAGCAAGTATATAAACATTTTTATTAAAGTTGGCTACCGCAACTTTAAAGGTTTATTAATGTTATAATTTCTTACATTAATTTCAAAATTTAGGAAGTATTGGAGTAAGAGAATCAGTTAAAAATACTGGAGACCCTCAGTGAAATTTGTTGTTCACAATATGATTTTTTTTACACCAAATCTAGTAATCTGTTTAGTTCTAGCGCATTTTTTCTAAATAAATTAAACTCCTCAATGCATAATAGTTTTCACAATGACTGCATGTTCTCTTAAAGCCTTGACTGTTAAATTTAATTTTATTTCAGTCTCATATTTTCCCTTGTCTAAGCGTAAATTGATGAGGGGTAATGCAATATTTAGGCAATATTTTATTGACTCATGTGGGAATGCACCACTGCAGAGGTGAAATTTGAATTTATGATTCAGGACACTGTGTTCCTGTGCATCGACATAAAATTACTTTGGTTAGGGGAATGTGACCAAAATGTTGCAAAAGAAAAAAAATGCTCAGAAGCAGCAACTTGAGTTCAAGTTTTATGTTCATAGTGTTCCAGAATGTCACAAAAATAAATTACATACATAGTTCAGGAGATGATGTTTAATTTTTACAGTGCTCTTTAAACATGTCAAATCCACAGCTTTGAAATGGTGAACTTATCTTCTTGGAAAACTCAACACCTGTCCTCCCGTTTTATGTATGTATGTATATACAAACCAGATTCCAAAAAAAGTTGGAGCACTAAACAAATTGTGAATAAAAACTGAACGCAATGGTGTGGAGATGGCAAATGTCAATATTTTATTCGTAATAGAACATAGATCAAATGTTTAATCTGAGCAAATGTAACATTTTAAAGGAAAAATATGTTGATTCAAAATTTCACAGTGTCTACAAATCCCAAAAAAGTTGGACAAGTAGCAATAAGTGGCTAGAAAAAGGAAATTGAACATATAACAAACAGCTGGATGACCAATTAACACTAATTAGGTCAATTGACAACATGATTGGGTATAAAAAGAGCTTCTTAGAGTGTCAGTGTCTCTCTGAAGCCAAGATGGTAAGAGGATCACCAATTCCACCATTGTTACACAGAAAGATAGTGCAGCAATACCAGAATGGTGTTACCCAGTGTAAAATAGAAAAGACTTTTAAGTTTTTATCATCAACGATGAATATCATCATCAAAAGATTCAGAGAATCTGTAACAATCACTAATGTGCGTAAGGGTCTAAGCTGTAAAACTCTACTGGATGCTCGTGATCTCCTGGCCCTTAAATGTCACTGCACCTCAAACAGGAATGCCACTGTCAAGGAAATAACAGCATGGGCTCAAGAATATTTCCAGAAAGCATCGTCAGTGAACACAATCCACCGTGCCATCCGCCGCTGCCAGCTGAAACTCTACAGTGCAAAGGTGAAGCTATTTCTAAGCTCCACAAGCTCAGCCGTTTGCACTGGCCAGGAGTCATTAAAAATGGAGTGAGGCAATATGGACGACTGTTCTGTGGTCAGATGAGTCACAATTTGAAGTTCTTTATGGACCACTGGGACGCCATGTCATCCGGATCAGAGAGGACAAGAATAACGCAAGTTATCAACCCAGTTGTTCAAAAGCCTGCATCAGTGATGCTATGGGGTTCCATGAGTGCTTATGGCCTGGGCAGCTTGCATGTCTGGAAAGGCTTCATTAACTATGTTCAGGTTCTAGAGCAGGGGTGGGCAACTCCAGGGCTCGAGGGCCGGACTCCTGCAACTTTTAGATGTATCCCTACTTCAACACACCTGAGTCAAATAATGAGGTTGTTAGCAGGACTCTGGAGAACATGACTGCACTTAGGATGTGATTCAGCTGTTGGATTCAAGCGTGTTGGACCAGGGAGACATCTAAGAGCTGCAGGACACCGGCCCTCGAGGACCAGGATTTTGAAACATATTTTTCCCTTAAAATGATACATTCTCTCAGTTTAAACTTTTGATCTGTGATTTGTGTTCTAATTTGAATAAAATATTAGATGTTGGCAGCTCCACACCATTGCATTCAGTTTTTAATTCACAATTTTAGTGTCCCAACTTTTTTGGAATCCGGTGTATATATATACACACATACAGAGTTCCTGAAAAACAGGAGTTCCTGAAAAACACATCAGGCTAAAAGCAGCATTTGATTAAAAACACATCCTTTATAAAATTTAAACCTCGCTGACCCTGCAGCTGACAAAAGAATATCTTGATTAACAGGCAGGTTTTTGTGTCAGGTTGGCATCCTGGGGAGCATCCCCAGGAAAAGGAAAGGGGGGAAGCGGACACAGCTGGGTTCAAGCCGGTCCTCTGACCCTTGGATCACCCTATACCAGAGAGATGTCTCCAAAGAGGAAATCCTCCCTAAAACACTTCTATCCTGGTAAAAGCTAAAAACAACCGCTCCGCTAATTTATTTCAGTGGGGCATTGTTTAGCCAAGGTGCTACAGCTAAGACAAAAATCAAACAAAGGGACAGGAGCGTTCCAATAATCAGAAACAGAATAAGCTATATTTGTCAAGCAAGCATGTGCACACAAACAAGGAAACTGACCTCATTTCTGCTATGCTCTCAATAAAGATATTCATTATATAAATACATAAAATACATTAATAAATTAAAGTACCTTTCATAGTTTTGCCTTCTATAAATGAATCAACCACAGCACCAGTGTACTTCCTTAAGATTGTTCGTGCCACACCTTCAAAAAGTGGGACATAGCTATGAAATGGAAAGAAAAGGACAAATGGTTTTCAATTGTTTCAAGTGTAGCATTTTTTTTCTTATATTCCTAAGTAAAATCATGTGCAACTACTGTATTTTCTGCACCAACAGGGGTATAAGTCACATCAGTCAAAAAATGCATTGAGAAGAGGATAAAACATGTCACACTTATTTAGTTATTGTCAAACGTGATATGACCCAGTGAGACATGTTTGGTTACCTGCTTTTCAAAAAACTCCCGGAATCTGTCAACCGTAATTTGGATGTCTCTATCTGTGTCCATTTTCTAAATCAGGCTAGTCAGGAAGAATCATGTTCAGCAACGCTGGAAAGGAGCAGAAACGCATGCAGTGGAAATCCGGGGTGGCACTGTCAGCATAGCTCTAGGCATCAAACAAATAGCATAACTGTGTGTAGTTAAAAGCACCTCTGCACAGAAAATGAGTCATGCTGTAAAATAAATAGTGAAAAATCTAAAATAACTTTTGCACAAATGCAAGGATGAAACATGAAGTATCCTTTTACTTTCTAGAACACAAACATTTATTTTTACGCACAAATTTACTACAAGACATGCAGAGGCTAATGATAATGATTCTTATATAATAAGCCACATTATTTATGCAAGCAGTGTGTTTGCCTGTAAAATATGAAGCCATGAGGAAAAGCTGGTCCACAAAATGTATTTTACAGAGCTTGTGCCAAATGCTTTCGTCAACCACAGAATGTAATGCAACCTTGTGGCTCATATGTACTTCACAGCATATATCAAAAAAGCTCAATGTGCGACTTGTTAGTATTTTACTTGACGAAAGGAACACCACTGAGTGGACATCCACTGTACTTGTGTCTAGATGAGCAAAGAGATTCTGAAACCAAAACACTGCAGCAATTAAGCTTTACAAATCTGAGTTCTGTGACTACGCACATGTGCACATCAGATGAAGATTTATCAGGCCTACGTTCAAAGTTTCAACCTTGTGCTTCAATAGAAATATTTTCAACACTCAGTTCAGATGAATTTGCCGTTTTGTGCAGAAACCCCCCCACAAAAGTTGAGATTTTCAAGTGAAGGACACACAGTGTTGCACGTGTATTTCACAATGCTCAACACCACTGCTTGAATAAACAATAACAATATTAAATTATAAAATAAACTCATGAGTTCTTACTTTAGGGCTGCAATGTTCAATCAAATGATTCAACGACCTCAATTTTTTTCAATTTCTCGAGACAACTTATCTGCCTTGTGGCTTTGTATCATGATGTTTAACTATACAGTGCCATGTTTTCCGGCTGGATTATTACTTGTGTTGTGCAACGCTCTTTCTCCCGCCAATGAGTTGTCGACAAACGCTAAGTGCTATGAGTAGCTGTGGAGGCAGACTGCAAACAAAAGGAGGCAAAAAGTGTCAAAGGATCACCTGAAACTAAATAAAAAAAGATAACACATTTCAGCGTGTGTGCTGAAAAACTGAATTGGCGGTTCACAATAGCACATCATCAATGCTCCTCAACAGGAAACATTCACTCAGGGGCGCAGCTACACATTATTCAGGTGGATGCGAAAACATAAATCAACGCCCCCTCTGGTGCTGCACCCCTATGCGTTGCATGCGCTGCATACCCACTTTTTGTGTCACTGCATTCACCTTATGTATTCAGCTCATTTGTGGCTGCAAACTGGTGACGTTATGTTTCTCTTGGCAAAAGCCTCTAACTTTTATCTGTATTGCCAATCTAACATGATGTTCATTTGGGCTCCATTTCAGAAAACAGGATAAGTGAAAATACTGAGTAAATTTTTGGGTAACTATAAGCATAACTTAGGCTTCAGTTTCAGAAAGCCAGATAGCCGTTATCCCAAGTCGATTTCCAACTGTAACTTAGTCTGTGAACCAACCTTGATTAAGGATTGTTTGAACAAATCTTGAGTTTCTCTAGAACTTGGTGGAACGTTAGTCCTTTGATCCTGGAATTGCTCTTCAGGTGATATAAGGCTAACTGCACTCAAAATCAGTGTCACTGCATTTATAGTATTCTATGAGAAATGTTTATTATTAAAAGCTTTTGTGTACACAGAATGAAAGCCCAATAGTTCAGCTTCTGAAATCATGTAAGTGGTTTTATCATGTCAGTGACACTTTAAGTACTTACTACAGAACGGGACAAGTTTTCAGTTGGATATTTGATTGTCAAAATAATTCATAGATTAGTCAAGAAATTAACAACAGGCCAAATTTACAACAGGCCTAATTTACTAAGAAATATAAAAATTAATGCAGCTCAAAAAAATGGGACAATTTTAGCCATATTTAGGAAAATTATAGAATCTCAGTAAAGCAAAGGTTCCACAGATTACAGACACTGTTTTCACTGCTGTATGATGTAAAACCCACTTTGAGCTTTATGTCATGTTGCTATGTTACTCCTTCATCCGAAACATATATGTTGGGTCGCTTTGATTTTTTTTTCATGCATGTTTGAGAAATCATTCAATCTCCAGTGGCAACCATTCGCAGTTGCCTAAACACTTGCTCTCACCAAACACAGCTCCTCCTTGGAGCTACAGTCTCCAAGTCACGCTCACAGAGCTGCCCTCCCCTGTTCTTTCCCATTTAGCTCCTCAGACTAGCTACAGCAGCAAATAGCAAACACCTGGTGAACTGCCCATCCGCTGAGATCATCATAGGAACTACTTCTCAGTACAATGCTTCAAAGAATGTTTGTAAACAGATGTTGTTGAGAAGAGTGTCGGAAAGAGCAGTAGCTTCTTAAAAAGACAGAGACCCAATTTCAAAACCTTAAATTAATGACTATTTCAAATTTCTAAGCCACGTTTCATATACTGTATACACCATTTTTATTTTAACTGAAGATAACCTTGTTACTTGATCGTACTATAAAATTCCACTATTTGCTGGAAAAAATACATAATACTGCCCCTTTAAGAGATAGCACCAAATATGGCATGTTTTACAGAAAATCTCTACACTGACTTCACACGCTTTGAGCCCAGTTAAAAACTGGAGAGCTTTCAAAAGATAGAGCTAAACATTAGAAGATGTTAATGGAATGTGGGGGAGATGGAGTAATGTCTGCTGTTAGTCTTTCCTGGGAAAAGGAGACGATCAGGAATGGACTGTGGTCATTATAGGGTCATCTTGAAGTTACACTTACAGTACAAAGTAAAAAATTAATCATGTCACATTAACTATGTTGCAGTAACACATTTGATTATGGTAGAAGTTTAGTTCTAGTTGAATATTTGGTAGAAACATTTTTGCAGTTGTTGAACTTGATAAATTCTGGAGGACTATGTATATATCTCACATAGATTCATTTCTGCCCTACACAGTATTGAGGGACATCACAATGCTTTTCCCCAACCATTGAGGAAAAGGTCACTAATTTATTATGATTAGATGACAAATCATCCAACATTCTTTTTTTTCCTGAGTACTTATTCTGAACTATAAGCAGAAGTCAGTCTCTGTGATTCCTTAAATCTGTCCATTTTACTTAATTTTGTGGCATTTTCTTCCTGAGGATGTAACTTTAGTAAAATATCTAATTTATCTGAAGAAGAATATTTTGCTTGCATTCTACAATCTAAAGATGATGATCATTAGATGCAGAGAAAAGAACCAAATCCATCTCAATAAATCTTTGGAAATATTTTACTTTAAAATGTACAATCAATTATAAGCGTGATTCTGTACCAATGTGTCCAACAACAATTTAGGTTCAGTGACCAACTGAGTAGCTTTGGTGGACAGTCAACAGTCAGCTGGCCAATCATCCTCAATGGAGACAAGCAATAGCTTAAGGCTTACTTCAGTGAAATCAGCAGAACCAGTCTGGCTCTTCCAACACCAACTAAAACTGGTCTGAGCTTGTTTTTTTCCAGTAGGGTTGCAGTGTTCTCTATGGTTGGCCATAAAGGTCTAAGCACAAATCTGTCAGTAAAAAAAAAACCTGTAAATAAATTTATGGGCTCATGTGAACACATGCATGCCAAAAATGTGATTCCTACATGTCTGCATGACAAAAAGAAACTTTATATATTATCATTACTGGTTCCAAAATGCTGCGCCTTAGGATGTAAAATACCTGCCACGGTGCTGCTTATATTAAGGAGATGAATCTACATCTGCAGCCTGATGCAGGTAGTATTAAGAAAACGATGCTGCTGGTGTTCAGGGTATTTGTATGTGAGGTGTGTGTTCCTGTTGACGTTAAGGCTACGTGTGGAGAGCTAATAGTATTTCAGCCACTGTGTCTGATGGACATGTATTTATTGTTACTAAAGGCCGATTTTGTAAATAGATGCAAAAAATGGAATTAAAAATAAATCAATCAATCTGAAAATCTACCAAATAATTATTTATTTTGCCATCCATTGAGCAATCTCTACTTCAAATAAAACAGACAAGTACAGATGTATATCACAAAACTTTCATTAAACATCAAACATTTTAAAGAGTTCATCCCTCTCTATGTCAGTCTGACAGGAAAGAAAGAAATGAAGTATCTCAAGAGTTTAGCATCAGAACTGCTACTAAATGAGAATTGAGCACATTATTGTTGTCCAAAACTGGGCTGTAGTTTCACTGGTGGGACTTCTGGAGAGGGCATTTTGAAGGCTTCAGTAGGAGAAAGTGGAAATCTACGGTAGATTTTACGCTTTGTAAAATCTTTTTTTTATAACTTCTCAAGCATTTTAGAAGAAGCATTAGACCTTAAATCTCATTGGCCCCAAAGGACATTAGATGAAATCAGACGTCATCAAATGCTGACTATCCCTTAGGAGGAAAAAAAAACTATAGTAGTTTTGATGTCCTTATAGTAACTGTGTCCTGTTACACTGCTTCAACCTTATTAGGTGAACTGCTCTTCTTGTAACATAGCAGGATTTGGCCAAATTTTTGTCAATAAGACAATCTGCACTGTGCATGAGAGATAAACAGAGATGAGATCACTTTCTGAGGAGGCTGTGGGAAGGCTGTGCTCCTCTGTGGAATTTACTCATCGAGACACAAGCCTGCTACCTTAAAAGCTCCTCAATGTTTCGTGGCCATGGGATGAAGCTCTTCAGTTCTTCTATGAAGATTTCACACATGTAACTCAGACTAGTGAGCATCATGCACCCCATGAATAATCAGTTCACGTACTGTACAGCACAGGATGTTCCAGTTTAAATAATGATTAGAGTCTGAACTGCACAGGGTCCCTCCTTGGCAGTCGTTTAATGAAGAAAGTCAACCAGATAATCCTCTGGTCTTTACAACATACTTGGGCAATGAAACCAAATCGCAAAGCTGTTTTCAAGTGTTCCAGTTTTAGATTGCAGCTATGTATTTCATCACCAGCAGTGAATTTATTAGACCCCCCTCCCCAAATACACCCACAACAACCACACACGCACACACGTTTGCGTGACTATCTTTGTGGGGACTTTCCATTGACTTCCATTCATTTTTACAGCCTAAACTTTACCTTTACCCTTTTCCTAAGCCTAACCATCATATATCTAACCCTAACCCCTACCAAATCTAAATTCATACCTTTGCCCTAACTCTGACCCCTGACCCAAAAACAGGGTTTCCCCTCGTGGGGACCAGGCTTCAGTCCCCACAAGGAGCAATTGGTCCCCACGACGTAGTATGTGTCAGGAAAATCGTCCCCACAGGGGCGGAGCTATAGGGGGGACAGGGGTCCCCCCTATAGCGGGGTCCCCCGCTATAGGGGTCCCCCCAGTCAACGGTTTCGAGCAGCTGCACGGAAGGGCCCGGTGATTGGTAGGGGGCCCGTGATTGGTCAGGGGGCCCGGAAATTTGCCCCGCCCCCCGGCCCGGCGCCGNACACACACACACACACACACACACACCCACACACACACACACACACACACACACACACACACACACACACACACACCTCTGTCCCCCCTCAGATGAGCTCAGCGTGTTTCAGGCCAGGGATATGCTGGTTATCGTACTAAAACACACACAAGCACATTTAAATTAATTTTATACCACTTTCATAAAGATGGTCTCAGACAAGCTTAATTTCCAAGAGCTATGAATTGACTACAAGCTTGAATCGAACTGAAAACTAAATTCTGAGACCTAAAATTGATAGAGTCCTTCCCACAGATCTGTAAGCCTCTCATCCAGTCCTCATAAAGATAAAAAAACATGCACACATGTGCAGAATGACTCAGGCCATTCAAATGTGTTCACTTGGCAGCTTGACTCTCATCTGGACGCTTCAGACATGAGATAACGGAGATCCGATGATGACTGTTTGTCTGACTCTGACCAAAGAAAAACAAGCCCTCAGGGGTGAGTTCCTTCCCATACCCCAGTCCACGCACACCACTGTCACAAAAACAACCCCCCAGCTAGCTCCACAGCACGGTCTATCTGATGTCAAACAATTGCATGAAACAGTGAGGTGATGATCCATTACATACAATAGACAGGAACTTTTGCATATGCCTTCTATTCATTTACGAATTAAGTTAAATTCAGAAAAATAATAAATACATCTACGTCCAGCCAAGTATTGCCTAAAGTTTTAAATATTCATTACCAAGCATGGATCGAGAGAGATTCCAAAAAAAGGAAAACTATATGTCCGTGGATCTCCAGATCCTATCTAGCAAGGAGAGTTTTATGGTCAGCTACTTCCTAAGAATCTATGAGAATATAATTGCTTTCACATTTAGCCTACTGGTTTTGTCCTAACTAATGGCATAGTGGTATCTCAAAATTAAGGTACTGCACAGAAATCCTCCACTGTTGGGGAAGCAAAGCGCTCTCTCAAGTTGTGTTCCCTTCTAGATATGCATGTTTGGCATAAAGCATGTTTTATGTGGGTCTAAACAGGAACAAAATGAAGTGCTTAATGTAAATTATCAAACAGGGTCACCAACTTCAACTATGTGTTTTATGTTATAGCCCAGTTTTATCTTTGCTGATAATGTAGAAAGCACAATTTTACTCCAAGCCCTTCAACCTAATATGAGATGTTGTGTATTTGGCCGTAGTAATGGTTATACTTGCTTTATTTTATGTTAATTATGATTATTATAATTTAACAATGTACAGCGCTCTCAGCTAAGTCATGTAAGGCTGTAGATCTTAACAAAGGTTTTATAATAATTTCTGAGAGTGTGGATGATCTTTTCCTCAAGGGTGTAGGAGGTGAAATAATGTCCTCTAGTACAATACCTGTTTGTG
This sequence comes from Micropoecilia bifurca, assembly GCA_903067075.1. Classification (NCBI taxonomy): domain Eukaryota; kingdom Metazoa; phylum Chordata; class Actinopteri; order Cyprinodontiformes; family Poeciliidae; genus Micropoecilia; species Micropoecilia bifurca. The sequence goes on from CAEGAF010154148.1 coordinate 13,402, forward strand.
TTCTGTGCCAAATTTTGATCAACTGAATTTCAACAGAGTTGGATTAAATAGTTAAATAGTTGTAGGTGTCCATTTATAGATGGAAGTCTGGGGGTAAATGTCCTTTAAGGTCATGCAAACCCAAATAATTCCAGGAAGGTACTTTTTTATTTTTCTAACTAATAGGAGGCAAATCACATTTCAGCAGCCAAGTAATACTTTTCCAAGTTAGGTAACGTAAGACCACCGAATTTATGATCCCAAGTAAGTTTTTCTAATGAGACCCTTGGGGTTTAACCACTACATGTGAATGTTCTGATACGTTTATTGAGATTTTTAAAGAAATTACGAGGTACTGGAATGGGTAGTGACTGGAAGAGTTACTGCAGCCTGAGTAGGATATATGTAATTTATTCTATGAATTAAAGTAATAGGTGAATTTGTGTATTTTTATAAGTCCTCTGCTACCTGATTGCCCAGTATCAAATAATTAAATGTGTACAGATTTTTAAGGTTCTTTTCTACTACCAATCCAAGGTAATACTACTTTATCCAAAGGAAAAATCACGTCTATGTTTGGATAACGGAAACAATTGCAAATGGATCAATTATTCCTGAAGCTGAGTCTCAATTTGAGCTGGTTTGTTGTATCCATTATCCCCTCTAACTTCAACTAAATAGCCACCTAAATCTCATTTAAGACAAATAAAATTTTAAATCTGGAGATAATGGTAAGGATGGGGAATGAAGGAGATTTTAGGGAAATGGGGTTCAGCTATAGTTCCACAACTGCCACATACTCATAGATACAATAACTATTTTTGACTATGCATCACAAGCTGTATCAACAAGAAACAATGTAAGCCTTCATAAGAACACATGCTCCTAAATCACCCTCTTACAGTATCCCATTACAGATGCCTTTATGTTATTCTACCCCTTTGCCATTTTCCCCCTCTGCCAAATGCAACATAGTATGGAAACTGGATCAGTTCCCGGTATTGCCATAGCTGCCATTTTTCCAGAAAAACTCTTACTTCTGTTTGTTTTAACAGCTACTGTCCCGGAGTCAGCTGCTAGGAAACCCGATCCATAGCACTGAATCTTACAAAGCACCTTTTGTGCCATAACTTTGAGTTATTTACACACAAGGAAACTTCCACATGTACTCATGACAATGTAGATTCTCATATTTTAACAGCAAATGGCTTAAGCAGGGTTGTAAATTAATTAGTCGCATTTAAAAGAAAAAGCACAAAAGCAAACAGAATTAAGAGGTGAGAGGAATAGGAAAGGAAAGCCCTATAACAGTGTTGCTTAACTCAAAAGAGTCTGTGGAGTGGTACTGCAGAAGGATGGAGTAAGTGAGTAGGCAATGACTCCAATGACTGATATTTCTCTAACACTGCAGCCTATTACTCCTAATGGAAAATAGCATAAGAGTCGAGTTGAAGGATAAATAATGGAAAGGGTGAGGGGGTTGATGGGTTGGTGGGTGGTGTTGGGGGGGCAGAGGGGAGTACACAGTATTCACCTGATGCCAAACCATACTATTATGACCCAATCCTTGTTGTATTTATTGGTGGGGAACACCGAGTGGTGCAGGAAGCTGTTATAACATTGTTTTTCCCTACTGTTAAAAAGCCTCTGTTCTAGTAAAACTTTGGGGGGGCTCAAGCTCCTGGCTCCCTTTGCTTCTTGCCAGGGGAAAGCTGAGTCACTTCAGCCCTCTTGCTCTGCAACTCCCTCTATGTACAGTAACTTTTCACTCAATTTCTTGCTGTTCTTTGTTTGTTTCATCATTATGCCTTTGAAGTTGAACATAAGAAAATGAAAAGCCACAGTGGGAAAAACAAGTATAGAAATTACCCATATATTTTTTTTTAATTAAATTAATTTGTAATGTTATTGGAAATAAATTCCCACCAGAATTTATTGGAAATAAATTCCCACCAGATGTCAGGAGCAACTTTACCCAAACATACAAATAAACAATAAATTAGTCCATAAATTGAGAAATAAAGTGAAATGATTTAGGAAAACAGAATCGACCAGGGTTACTGGGTTAATTAAATATCCTTACGGTTCAGGGGTCACTTATAAGCTCAAAGATCCTTGTATTTGTTTGCTTTTTTATTATTAAATTTAAGTGAATTACTGTATCATTGTAGCAGCTTTTTTTTCTTTTTATAAAAACCAGTCGTAAGATATTGCTTGTGATAAACCTTTATAATAAAAACTTTTTTGGGGACAGGTTAGATACAAGTTGGTATTAACTTGCACCGACGGGGATCAACATTTTTCAATACTTATTTCCTAAATTGGTCAACTTAATCCCAAATTTCTAAATTTGTATTTCAATTTGTTTTTATTTGTCTAATGTGAACTTAATGCGTGTATTTGAGAAATAGGTATTTACTGGATTGCACTTTTATAAGATGGCTTAAACAGTTTCTGACTTGGAGCAAGGTCCAAATGACTTTAATATTCCATTTTTTTTCTGAGCCTCTAAGTGGGTCACATTCTGACTTCTCGTCATGTCACCAACACAACAGAGGGATCTTTTATCCACATGCACAAACAAGTATTATGTTACAGGGACAACAACAGAGAGCATAAGGGGAAAGGAGGAAAAAAGGAGCCAAGATCATAACAAGGCCAACGAAAGATGGATCTGTTGTCTGGGCGAGGACACTACAGAACAAACTTTCTAATTACAAATAGATTAGACCACTGTGATGTTGTTGTGTGGTCTTTGTGTAAACTACCCCTCTTTTGTTTTCGAGACTTGTGTAGATTCCTTTCTCTTTTGTTTATCTTAAGGAAACCCAGGAATCTCTCTTGCTCTGGTGATCTGTATACAGCGAAAGGAAACATGTGGGAAGGAGGATACCGGGAAGCCATGCACATGAATTTTGAACTGGTGCATATTGTTTGGCTTGCTTTTCTGTAAACCTAGAGTGTCAATCGAAGTTCCAGTCACTTTAGAACCTGAAGTGTTGTGTTCCACTGGAAGAACAGAGAGCAACATTCACGAGGCACCCACCCTCTTCTGGCCTGCCTCTGACTTGGGAGGCTTGTGTGCTGCTGCTGCTGCTGCTGCTGCTGATGTTGTTATTGTTGTTTTTCGTGCTGAGAACAGGAACCCTGGCCAAAACACACTTTGGTTACAATAACAAGACCTGGAGGGCTCCAACACTGCTCTACACAGGGCTTTATTGGTACAGAGGAGCACCAACAGCAATGTCTGTGGACAATCAACGACTAATTTGCAAAAGGAAGGGATGGGAGATCAGCCAGAGAGTGTTCTTTTACTCAGGCAATGGGTCTCTGTCATTGTTGGATCAGTCTCTGTTGCTCTTGTGCATCACTAGTTACGACAATAATCCACACTGAGATGTCTGAGACTATTTACTGCAGTTAAGAATGTGAATAGGTAATGTTTTCTTAAACATACTGCATATTAACGGTACACCTCACATTTTGGCATGCCGGATAAATACCAAAAAACAGCCTTAACCCTCCTGCGGTCTCAAGAGGGGGTCCAGCGGACCCCGTGTGAGCTTCCCTGTTCGACCGTTCTTCCCATGAGTCGCACTAAGATTGCGGTAAAGTTAAAATAAATTGAGTCTTTATGGCAGGAACAGACGGTAACCAAATGTTTTAATAAAACATGTCAAGTATATTAAATATGATTGTTACAATCTGTCCTTTAATTTGAGTTGGTTGGGTAACCAATGTAACATATTGGTGTGTATGTGCGCGCGTGTGTTGAGTACTGAAATAAAGGTTACATGAGCCTAAAGTAGTGAAATAATGCATTGTTTTGTCAAACATCAAGCCCTGTCACATCTTTGAAGTACAGTACATGTGTCACTTTTGACCCTATTCTGTTCCAAGAAATGCACATACGGTATACTTATATCAATGTGGTGATCTGTCGAGGCACAACGTGGTACAATATTTTTCTATGACATCACAATCTCGTTCAGAATTTATGTAATTGTAAATATTTCAGGTAGCATGGTGTTGTTTTACTTTCAGTTTAAAGTATCCGGGCTCTTCAAGTTGGTGAACCATCTGGATAGTGTAGCAGTAGATTAAGCGATGTTAATATTTAATCACTGCATTAACTCTGTAGTAGTTGCACATATGCATAGATTTCATGGTGTGCAAGAGCAGTGGCACTAAAGTGGAGGTATTTATAACTATGTTAAAAAAAAAGATAATCTGAAGCAGCCTGGTTTATCTGGTGATCAAAATGCAGATGCAATAGCATCAAATCCATGAGTAGGTGGCATAAAAATACTATTTTCCCATGACATTGTGTCTCCAGTTGCATTAAAACTTAAGATAGTAATGCAGTGGTGTGGCAGGGCAATTAATCACCACCTTAGTGGCAAGCCTAACAATTCATATAAATTAAATGCAACTGACACCCTTATTAATTTATCATTTACTTACTATGACGGGACACTTTAAAGTGGCTAAAACAGGAAATTCCAAAATTCAACCAAGACTTATGTGTTTAGTTTTATTAATCAGGGAGATAGAAACTTCTACATAACTTCAGTCTGCGCAATACTGAAAACATCTAAAACAACTTGGAAATGCGACAGATGGTTGCTGTTTAAGAAGTGACCCAAACAATGGCATCTTGGAACCACAAAGTCTCAGAAACAACCAATAGGAACTGTCTACATGTCGCATCGTTTCGGAGGCATGGCAGGACATGGGATTTGCTAACAGTAGTTAACTGGTTAGATGAGACGAAGCTTAGACTTTTCAATAAAAAATAATCTAGGTTGATCTTGTATGAAACACATTATTATGGAAAAGCACCTATTGGCCAAGATTATATGAGGAAATTTCTATAATGCTCTGTGACTGTTTCTCTCGTTAATAACTCTTGTTAATATACACTGCAAGTGCTAAAGCGCATCCACAGATTAAAAAAAAAAAAATGTTTGCACTGTATGTCTTGAACATGTAGAGTTCGCAACTTTTATGCAAGTAACATTACACCATTCTGCACCAGATTTTGACTTGACTCGTTAGTTTCTTTTCTGTTAGTGTAAATATTTTCCTCACAGTTTTTGGCCACCTTTTCTTTTAACATCCCTCATGTCTGGAAACGCAGTAATTCTGAAACAGAAACATTTTCCGAACATTGCTCAATACTGATGTTCCACTGGCTTAACTTGTGGTTTTAAGTTTTCTTTTCATGACATGGAAAGAATATAGTTCAGCATTGTCCTAATAAGCAATACTTATATAATTTTGAGGATCAAGAAAGTTTTAGATTTGAATTTCAAAAACAAAGTACTGAGAAAATTCTCTATTCAAACTAGACTAACATGCAATAGTTTGTTTATGCTTTGAAAATATACATCTTGAAATAAATAAAAAAATTACATACAATAAAAGCAAATTTTAAAAAAAGCTCAGAAACACACTTCTTGAAGACTGCTGCGTACACCAACACATTATTATGTAATACTGCAACAAATTATTCTGTATAACTGTATAGCAGAGCTGCTTAAGTTTGAGGAATTGCTTATTGAGGGAGGATGAGGGTTCAGAACCAGAATGTCAGCGGACCCCCTCAGACCCTCTTATGCCCCCCACATATTGGGGAAAGCCTATTCATTCCATCAACACTATTTATATAACTTAATGGAGAAAATTGGCTCACAGTGGTTAACTTTTCCATTTGTACCACACAGTAAAAACGCTGTTTAAATAATTGGCTTTTTTACGTCACCAAACGCTCTTATGCAGTATTTACAGTAAGAAAATAAAGAGGAGACGCATGTTGAGAGACAGAGAAGGGAGGGAAGGAGAAAAGGGCTGATCAGGAAAGAGAGGGGTTTGACAATTCCCCTAACACAAACACCTCCAGTGCTGATTTTTTAGTTTTATTTTTTCTTGGCTCTGTGAGGTACAGTAGCTGGTGGAACAGTAAGTTCTCAGAAGGTTTTGTGTAACTGGTTGGTCTGGTGTTGGAGGTGGTTTCCTTCTGCCAGAGAATGCGCCCTTTCCATACTTTTGTGGCCGCCTTTGCCTTCTCTCACATCTGAACTTTGCCTAATTCAGTAATATGCCATTAATTCTTTTTCATTCCTCGAAATTAGAAGAAAAAAAAAACACCCAACAACAATGAACCTGGATCCATTTGTGCTTCTTGCTTCACCTACTGCCCAGCTGGCATCCATTGTTTGCAATTACTTCTAAGGCATGTGTATGACAGCATGCGCACTTGCATACGTGCAAACTTGCTTGTTCTTTTCTTACTTTATTCATGTGTGTGCCAGGCAGCAAATGTGCGTACGCATCAGAATACAAACATATTTGGGGTATTTGATGATCAGCAGAAAATCAGCCAGTCTGAGAAAGCTATGCAACGACCAAGGTCTTACCAGGAGTAATTATTAAGAACTATCGATCAATATGCAGGCTAAGCCCCGGAGCAGGCTCAGCAAAAAAACATGGCAAAAAAAAAATAAAAAAAAATGTGAAAGCAGGAAAAAATGTGGTTCATACTAGTAGGGGGAGAAAAATCTGTCTTTACAATCCCCCTGTTTTGGCTTGCCAACTTTCTGCTGGCTGTTGGCAGTGCGGAAATGAGAGCGTGCTAGATTCTCCCCTCCCGAGAATAACACAAACCCCTCAAAGCTCAAATCAAACACACAATCCACGTCACAGGAAACCATTTTGAAGCGTAAAACCTCCCAATGGGAGCTCCATTTGAATGCTGCGGGTATGCGCTGCCTTGCCTGCCCCCTTCGCCTCCCCGCTCCCTCCCCTCCTGCTCTCTCAAGACTTCAACCACAATCTAACCCAAACCACACCACCTCTCAGACGACAAGACTCCCTTTCTATCACCCTGTCAACTTTCTTTTCACATTTCATAGATAGATAGATAGATAGATAGATAGATAGATAGATAGATAGATAGATAGATACTTTTATTTAGTAGCATCAGAGTAGAGATATCTGAATACTGGTGTGTGCTAAGCTGTTCCAGTTTTATTTGAACAAAAAATAACACATTTGATTTTCTTTCTTCACAACTACTTGCTGATGATATAGCACATTAAATCCCATCAAATTTCATTGAAGTTTAGGCCATAACATGGAAACCTTTGCAAAGCTCTGTGATTTGAACTATGTTGGAAGCCAAACTGTTCTGAACCCTTGTGTTCACAAATGGGGTCCAACCGACCCCACACACATAAAACTTGTATCATTTGCCACAGTCCTCCATGTTTGCCTCAGTCCTTACAAGGGTGAAGTAAACCAGTAGAAGTTTATTATTTGACCCTATTTGATTTCACTCAATTCTCTTGCCACCAACTGTTCTCTTAAACCTGCCCTTTACAGATATAACCTAAACCACAAGATTCCCCCTCCCATCCTGCTCACATCCATACACTATCTCTTCTCCTTTCCACCTGAAGCAGGGAGGTCACAAGGGCATATGAGAGGTAACCACAGAGAGTAATTTTTTATTGACTCTCCTCTCTTCTGCAGGAGTAAATACCGCCACCAGTGTCTTTCTCACAGCTTGGAAAGCAAACACATCCTCAATCACACGGCGATCCCTGCATCCACAAAGGCCACACTAGTTGAGTTTGGTCTGACAAGCCCGGGCCAAAGACTTGGCCTCAGTTTGATGAACTAGGGCCATACCAGTCAAAAATCATCTCTTGAACGCGGGTTAGATCAGTGGCAGCCAGACAGTCAAATTCAGGTCGTCCTAGTTGAGTACCCATTCTCGGATCCGTGCCTGAGAGGACTCACCTTTCAAGCTCAAGTCAATAGTATCCTCTGATGGTCATACAAGGTCTGTGAAGTCAAACCCTTTTATATGAAAACAGGTCTAAAAAAAATGTAATAAATTAGTATTTAAACCTTGTGGTTGACGAGATCAAATCAGAAAAACACTGGGTAGCTAAGCACTTTTGAATTCAGTTTTCATATAAAAAGTCAATTCACAACAAATCTCAAAGTACTTTACAAAAAAAAAAAAAAAAAAATATATATAAATATATATAAAAATATATAAATATAAAAAACTAGGTTGTTGCATTTTTTTTTACATTTGGTCTAAAGCAGTTATTTGTTTTTTAGTTAGATATAACAATGTTTATGCCACATACATCTCAGAAAAAGTGATTTTTCTTTGCTATCTGAATTTCCAGCGATGGAACTTCGATTCCAGATCCCTCTTGTCACATTTCGATGGGACCTCTAATGTAAAGCACTTTCAAATCAGTTCGGTGAGATAAGTGTTATATAAACTTCTTACAAAAACCTGCTATTTTGACAAACCTGACAGACAAAGCAGTCAGGTTTGTCAACAAAGCAAGACGTGATTCTCAGGTCATAGAAAAAAAAACATTGATTATTCCAATGTCATTGTGCAGAGCAGGGGGAAAAAAACTTTGGTAAAAGTACATAAGAGCTCATTGATCCAAGGAAATGAATGCACCCAATCTCAGAGGCTCATTGTTCCCATGATCTCTTCTCTGAAGTGTGTTTCAAGTAAGGGTGACCTGCGGGCAGGAGCAGAGGGGGTGATAGACTTGCTGATCTCTTCTACTCACCTTTTAGCCGGGCAGCAGCTGGACCGCTGTGCAGGTACATGAAGCACTGAGACTAGCCGGGACTTCCAAGAAGTTCAGCATCAGGGATCAGTCTGTGTTATTGACTTGGCAGAGTCTCCCGCCAGTATGATTCCACCGGCGAGGGGTTCACTGACAAGTGCACATATGTGTATGTGTGTAGACCGGAGCTAAGTGCTTTGTAGTCCAGATGGGTGGCCAGGTCCCAGTTGATTTTTGTTGAGCTGAACTCATTTTCCTCTCTCTCTGACATGCACACATACTGTGCAGATTAAACCAGCTGCCTTCGATTCCTTCGCTCCTTCTCGTGTATGTATCACAGTTATCAAGTTATTTAAAATAAAATTTATGTTCCGACAGCTGGCAGCAACAGGGCCACCCGTACTGTAGAGAATTAGGTTGTCAGTAGAAATGTAGAGTCAAAATATATATTTTTCCTTTTTAGACAAAAGCATGATCATCCTTTAAGCCTTTAATGACTGCGAACAAATTTTCTCAGTCCCAACTACCAGTTGCAGAGAACATTTACAATGCCCTTGTGGTGAGAGGATACGTAATGTCATAAATAGAGTTGGTTTTGTCACATAGATAAAATTTATTATGAATGCACAAATCTCGAGCAATACCTCAAGGTTGAATTTATTTAAAGAATATAATAAAATCAAGACAACCTAACTGAATGAAGACATTTTAATACACTGGGAGAAACGGGGTTTCTATAATACACTGGGAGAAACAGGGTTTCTCCCAGTGTATTATAGACCTGGCGGGCCGCCATGCTTTACTAGAGCCACCGCTAGAAGCCTGTAACATTTTACCTGAACTGCAAATAAAACCAAAGAATTATATTTTGACTTTTGATCCCTTTTTTTGCTGCGTAAACCAGAATCCACGGTGCATCAGGTGACTATTTGTGTTGGATTCACTTTTGTTTTGATCACCTTTGTGTTTTGAGTTTTTTGACTTTTGAATTTAAGTTTTGGGACAAATGGTCACTACAAGGTTACTTCCCACCACTGGATACCATAATGTTGGATCTTTCTTTAGCATTGTAATGCTAAAGATGACAAAAATTGTGCTTTTTATTCATGTTTTATATTCTTTAACTATCACAGAAACTTGCTGCACAGCTGTCAAAAGTGGTTATTTTTGAAAAAGCCTATTTCCTTTACAATTTGATAAACTAATGAGTAAAAAGTAGCCATATGTCTGTCATAGTCTCTTTCTGAGGTTCTTTAAGTGTGTTTTACACCAAATTACTGTCTTAATTTTAGCTATTTTTTTATAGTTTATTCATGACTATCAGGTTATTTTATCTGGCATATCAATTAACACACATGCTAAAATGTACATTGTAAATGAACAAAACTGGACTCTTAATTTTTCTGCACATTTTTCTTTTGTCTTTTTGTCTGTTTACCTGTTCTTCTTAGTCTTGTTTGTTGTAGTAACTGGATAAAATCTGAAAACGCTCAAGAGCCACGAATACTTTTGCTTGGCACTCATAATTGCAAATTACAGTAGAAACGCAGAATCAACTTTAGTTTGCACACCAAGCTAAACAAATAGCTTACATAAATTTAGCCTTCTCTCCCTTCTCAACATTAGAAAACAAGTGGTAAACTCAATTGCATATTGATTTATTTTCATCCAAACAACGATACACCCAGTTGACCTGTTTTCTGCTGCGCACTCCTGCAGTTGTTGCTCCTGGCTCAGAGCCAGCGTGCACACAGTAGTGAGTGCAGTTGGGCCCTGCACAGAGGGCCATATCATGGTAATTTTCTGCATGGCTGAGTGGTTCACAAGAAGCAATGAATAAAATCATACAAACATGCCTTTGTGTGTACACAAATGCTGAAGATAACTTTCTATTAAGTTAAAGATGCATGCAGAACATGGGCCCACACTGGAACATACGCATACACTTACACATGCACATGTATGCACAGACTTATGGGGTGACAGAGTGCACTGGCTGAGCTCAGATGAACCAACAGCAACCTGGGGAAGGAGGAATGCATATGGCGATAGTCCAAGAGAGGCCGTCAGAATCCTCAGCAGGCAATCCCGGTTGTCTTAGAGAACAGAAGTGAGTGTGTGAGAGTCTGTGCATCTGCACAAGGGACTGCTAGGAGTAATAATGGTCTTACTGTATGTGTACATGTAACTTTACAGAGAGGGCAAAGAAATGTGTTGAGGTTTTTCACTTTGTCCTTTCTTTTTTGTTAAAAAACAAAACAAAAAGTGCTATTGTCAACTTGCATCCGTTTTGCATATAGTAAAGTATTTAACAGCTATTGGATACAGACAACCAGCCGTAGGCACAGACCTTTAAAGAAGGCTGTTATTACAGACAGCCAAAAAAAAGATATCTGCAGCCTCCCTCAGCTGCAGAGAGGCAGAACAGACACTCACTGTACCGCTGCTCATCCCAAAAATACAAAATGATGTCATGCAGATTCCAAAAGTGGACTGCAGTGACAGAAACAGGGTCATGTGTGCACTCTACTAATGCACAGCTGAAGGAGGAGGAGAAAAAAAAGACAGACGAGCAAGGAGAGGAAGGATGAGAGTGAAGCACAGTTTAAAATATTCAACCCCCCTTCCATTAACTCATCATGTAGGGAAGAGAACACTACAGCACTGTACGTCTCAAGAGAAAGTGAAAGGGGATGGAGGCGGGTGAGGAGGGGGGGTGCAGGGTGGTAGCACTGTGGGATCAGACCTGTTTTATCCAGTAGCCCTTAAATCCAGCTCAGCATTTTCTCAGTGATGTCATCTAACTCCCTCACCTCCTGCTTTCTCACTGCAGCCATCCTGAGCTTTCCACATCTTGCACGAAACAAGCTCGCTGTTCCTCTCCTCTGCAATTACACAACGTGTGGCGCATAACAATATGGTGGTATCCTCCAAACAGAGATCAAATATAAATCAGGAGCTGCGTGCACTTATTTTTAGTTTGGGTGAAATGGGAAGTGCACGACACGCCTACTTGTCTTTCACAGACAAGAACGCTCCATAAACAAACACGGACACAGAACAGGTCTGTTTTGGTGTCAACAGTTTTTCATGTGGTTTGAAAAGACGCGAGGATGACGAAGCATAAAAACCTCTTTCGACAGTATCAAAAACAATTTCAGTGTATAACTCATATTTGCAGGACATTGTGATAGTTCACATCTGCAACTCAAACCAGATATTTACATTCACTGAGTAAAAACACAAGTTTTTTTTCCTCACTGTCTGAAGCTAAGGTGGACATGCTTTTAATGCTAAACCATTTACTTATGGGTTATATAAAGTAAAACTGCAATACGTGGTCTAAATTCATCATTATTGTAACTCCACAGATCCCCATATTTTAGAGCAACTCGCTTTGCTGCGTCTTTTTAAATATTGATGAAACATTTCGCGACCTGGAGGGGGGTCGCTGTGAACTGGAGTTTCACAGCAGAAATACGATTATCTTACAAAGTTTATTAAAGATGTCAACAACGGAAGACCTGTCCATGCAACCTTACATGTTGGAGCCAGTCTGACCCAGAACAGGAAAATGAAGACGAGAAACCTGCAAAACCATGAATTCAAATAAATGCATCACAATGGTGTTATTGCCATATTTACCACCTGTCCAATAACATCCTCAACGAGGCAGATATAGGACAGAGTGCTAACAGACACACAAGGCACAATGACCAGGATCTTAACAACACACGAAATTCATGTCCAAAATAAGCTTTCCTGTTATTTTAAGGTTATTTTTGGAGCTTACTGCTCTGTTGTGTACCTCGTTTCCACAGAGAGAATGAACTGACCCTCAATCAAATGAAGTATTTTGGAAAATCCCTCTTGATATTGGCGGAGGTTGCCGAAACACTTGTCCTTAAGTGCTCCACACAAACAAACTTTCCCTGCTGATGTGGGTACAATTCCAAGAGAAAAAAAAATGTAACCAGACACTTCGAGGAGTCTCTGATGTCAGAGAGCAATGTGATGAATTGTAGAACCAGATTTCAAAATTGCTATTCACAGATGCTTCTATCCAATCAGAACTGGAGTTAATTTCAGAAGAAGCTGAAGCTACTAAAAGGCAAACACCAAATGTCCTGCCCTAGTTATTGCACCAAAAGGTGAGATGAATATACTCAAATCAGAATCAAATCAGAAGTTCACAGACACTACATAATAAGACATATGTATTTCAGGGCTTTTGTAAAGGAATATTTTAGTAATTGAGTAATCTATTGATTATTCTTACGAGTAATTGGATAAAAGAAAAAATAAAACATTGGTAAATCTAACATAACAGCATCAGATATGGACATCAGTGCAATTTTTCACGTTTAGCTTCCCTAACAATAACTTTATTAACAAAGTTATTATTAGCAATAGCAAAGTTATAATAGATTAGCAATAGCAAAGTTATAATAGCTAACTTTCTATGAAGAAATTTACCTAAAGAAAAGTTGTACAAAAATCTGAAATTATATTCAATTTAATAATAAAGAGGCAGGCTCACAAATATGGTTATGAAAAATGTCTATGCTCCAGCTTTTGGTTTCATTTAATAGATTAGCTCTCACCTTGTCCAGCCTTTTAGTTTTGTGGCGGATTTGACACCTGCACATCACGATGACCTCCACCAGCCATTTGTTGAGAATGATATGAAAGATATTAAATTTATTTCCTGGTTAGTCAGTAAAGTTGCGCATTTGAAGCACAGCCTCCCGTAGTGTTCGGTCTATCCGCTCACCTGTATAAATAATCCCGCCATTCGCTCTGAATCAGCGGCTCCGGGGCGAGAAAAGCTGCTGTACTCCAAGCATCGCTCCAGTCATTTCAAGGATGTGTATTAGTCCCCCGAAAACGACAAAACCTGGACATTATCATCGAGCAGTAAAATCCTCCCAGGCCGAACTTGAAAATTGGACTTTATGCTGCTAACACTTAGCTTTTGTCAACTCAGTTGCAAGTGAGAGCGCTGCGCAACGCAAATAGTAACCGGTCGGAACAGGGTGCATTAAAAAAATAAAACATAAATTAAAGAAGCTTCGAGACAGATACATTTTCCTTGAGGAATTTTAATAATCGAGGTACTCAAGTCCTTGGAGGAATCGTTTCATCCCTAATAGTATTTTTTCCACACGGTCTGACGTGAAATAAGAATAAGGTTTTTCCCTTTTTGGTAAATTAATTTTACCAAAACCTTTTTCTCAAGACAACAGCAAGAAAGTTGAAGCTTGGACGCGAATGTGTCTCCCAAATGAACAATGACTCGAAGCATACTGTCAAACCGGTCACAAAGTGGTTTAAGCAAGACAAGGTCAATGTTTTGGAGTGTCCATCACAAAGCCCTGATCTCAATCCTATCGAAAATTTAAAAGCTGAACAGGTATTTCAGCTTTTAAATTGAAAAGGCATGTGCGAGCAAAACGGCTAACAAACGAGGCTCACTTCCACTACTTCTGAGGAGAAACAGGCAAAAAAATTCCTGCCTACTATCGTGAGAAGCTTGTGGAAGGACATCCAAGAGTTATATAGTTTAAGGGCAACAGTGCCAAATGCTAATTAAGTGTACTTAATTTTTTTTATTTTAAAGAAAGTGTTGCAAATTGCCTTAAAGTATTTTTCTCATTATTCCAGCATTTATCAAATGGGAAAAATTTTGATATCCTAACTGGCCTAAAGCAGTAAATTTAATTCTGATTTCACTTCAGACAATATGAAAACTATGCATATTTGTTTTTTTTATATGGTGTAAATTTCTGGCTTCATCTGTACAGAATGTTCACAACTTTTTAGATTTCCTACCCTTTCCTACCCCATCAGACTAACGTGTGTGTTAGTCTTATCACGTACAATTCAAGCAAACTTGACTCATGTCTGTTTTTGTGTTGTTTCACTCCTACACCAAATTGTTTTCCCATTCCTTGTGTTGTACTCATTTAGTCAAGACATCAGATCATTAACAAAATGTGTCTGAGAAAAACTGTAGTTGTTTTTTTTTTTATCGCAAAGCAGTAAAATAATTCATGCAAAATGCTACACAACCAAAACTCCTAACAGGCTTTAAAAAAGAAGTGATTTAATCAAGAGTTTAATGAGAAACAATTGTGGTAGGTATGTGTTGTTGGTTTTAAGAGGAACAGGGTATCCCCAGCACAAAGATCAAGGGGACAACAGGGAAAGATTATGGCTTGGCAAACATCAGAACTTAATTATCCAACCATCATAAAGGGGTCTGTTCAGGCCAGGAGGTGTGAAACAAAATGAATTTGGTCTTGCACCGTAGTTGGTTTTTCAGCTGTTTCTCACAGGTTCAAAACTAGGCAACAGACAAGATGGAGGAAGAGAGAAAGGGCAGTGAGAAAAGGAACAGACTAATGGTGAAACAAGAAGCTTGTTTTGTTCAAAATCTGATTGCTTTATAGTAACAGTGGAGGACGGGGTGGGGGTGGGGTGGTGGTGGTGGTGAGGGGGGGGGGGGGGGTCAGTGGTTCCAGGCAGCAGACAATGGGCCAACGGGATCAATATTGACATTCTCCTTAGTGATAGATGAGTTGGCTGGATGAGGTCAGGGACCGGACCTTTGTTAGCCAGCCGACATTAGCGGTCATGGCTGGGGGACACTTACTGTAACTTTGGCCTCTAAGCATAATGGAGGGTCTGAGTGAGCCCAGAAGAGGTCTCCCCACCCTCCGCTTTATGGGCTTTATTACGGTAAGAGAACTCAGTCCTTCACTGGCCCGATTCAAAACACAGATCATTACTTTGTCAAAACAGCTACCAGACCACATTGGCACTTGCGAAGGCCAGTTTGCACTGCAAACAGCTTCTCGAAGTGCCAGTTTCTCGGCACGGCATCAGTGAGAGAGCAGGCAGAGTGCTTTTGGAAAGGTGACCATTTAATAGTTCCTATGAAAACAACTTTAACATTTAAACACACACACACAAACACCGGGTAAAAAGCTTTATTTATGGTCATGGTAATAGTTGTCACCACAAAATATAATGATGCCACTGCAAACTGCACATATCTGGTTTCTGAAACAACATCCCATCTTTTGTTTACCAAATCCAGGTAATTAATCCAAGACAAACTCCTGGAAGAGGAAATGATGCAACTGTTCAGGCAGTTGGATCCAACCAGCTGGGAATATATATAGATATAAGTCTATATATAGATATATCTATAGATATATATATGCTGCTTTCTGCTGGGGCTGAGGATCGCAGAAAAATAAAGACAAGAGAGACAACAGGGATGACAGACGAGAAGGATACTTTCACAAAACATAAAACGAGAAGAAATAAATGCAGCATGTGTATGGGAAGAACCTCAGGACGAGAAAGAAGAAGAGGTTATCTGAGGTGATGGACAATGTGTGTGGTGGGCTTGTTTCATTAAAGCCTTGCTGCTTTCCTCCTCCAATTCCTCTTGTCTTTTGGTTCTTGGACTCCAGCCTCAAAAACACACTGAACACATGTCTGCCATATCACACACACACACACACACACACACACACACACACACACACACACACACACACACACACACACACACACACACACACTTGCTCTTTTTCGCTACACGCTCGTGTTTCAGCAGTGAAATAAAAGTGACATCACAGAGGTTTCATTTCAAATCAATACACGTTGCTCCTAGGGCCCCCCGGTTCAGAGTCCAAACCACTCGGTGACCCCTCCTCTCCTGGGGTCGGGTTTCTGTCTCTGCTTCTCGTCCTCCATGAACTTCTCCTGCATTTCTTCCATGGAGCCCTCCTTCGGCGTCCGGTCCTTTTCTGGGAAGATGTCGGGGAAGGTGAATGTCTGGCTTTGTGCCTGGGAATAAAATAAGCTGTGAATGTTTTTGCTTTCTTTTTAACTTAAGAACAACAGCTACACATCAGTTTTCTACTGAATGTCAATTAATAAAACACAAACAGGAGAAATGAGATACCCATCTGGACGTCAAGACACTATTTCTGCCACCATATCCTTCTTCCAGTTACACAAATCCTCTCTTTATATCTGGCATTGAATGTCTCCAACTCTCTCCCACATTTAATCTCTCATCTCTCTTCATTTCTCTGGTCCTGATTTATTTAGAGGGAAAGGATGGTATCCATTATTTATTCCATACCAACCCATCTCTGGCCATAGCTAATGCATTACTGGCCCAACTGTAGTCTGTGTCAGGGTGCTATAGAGTACAGTACACACACACGCACAATGCTAAATAAAAGATTAGAGGTCATACAGTGCAGGTATGCACAGGCCTATTATATCACTCTCAGTTTCTTCCAAGTACACCTGGCAACAAGAGCTACACTGACATGTTTCTTCAATCACATTGGCCCTCTAAAAGTGCACACACCCACATGCTTCTTTTTTTGTGTGTGACAAAAACAAAAACAAGCAAACAAACAAACAAAAAACAAGCCTATATTAAAATCATTTAAAACAACATTTTCCACATATTGTGACATTTATGAAATACAATTCACCTGAGAAACAAACTGTTGGGAAGGGGATGTAGAAAATGTAAAAAAAAAAAAGTGCTATTGCCTGGTTGCAAAAATGTGTGTAACCAATAAACCAGTGCTTAATGTAGCAACTCCTTCTTGAGGTCATACCTGACCTGACATCAGCTATATGGAATCTGAAGCCGCTTGAATAATGTTCAGATGTCCTAGTAGGACTTTCATGAGCCATCCATGCTTACATCTTTTGGCTAATGCACTAGTTTGTCGAGAAGTTATGAAGGATAAAAATGATCATTGTAATACAATGGTATCTGTCAGCAGATGGGTATAAAAATGTCCAATTATGAAAATGTACTAACACAGAGACTTTACAAAAATGTGTTTCCCCAAAACTATCTAAAGCAAATATCAAAAACTGATGAGAATAAGCTGCACAAACACAAAGTTGTAAAGCTGGGTTATTGCACCCATTTTCAGCAAAACTGAATGGAATAACTGCACATATGTAAAGAAAGTCCTTGAAATTATGCATTACAGTCTTACTAATCACAAAATAGGAGTTATTTAGACTTTCGAGAACAACTCCATAAAGTCTGCTTAAATCTTTTGTAGCACGTTTATATGACATTTTTATTGCTGTATTGGTCTTTCATGCAAAATGTTAATGCTCAAAAAATACACCAAACCGATTAGAGATCACAAACAACAGATTTTACACCAGCAGCTTCAGCTTAATACTGACAGTCAAATGTCTGGATGCGAGTCATAAACATTTCAACAACTTTAGAGTGGCCCGCCACCAAAAAAATTAATTGCGTCAGTGAACACATCTGTCAATCAACTGTTCAACTTAAATATATGAAATATTTTTGCTTGGGGTCAGTGCGTAGGCGTCAAAGAATGGTGTGGCTCTAATGTGAATGTTACTTTGTCTCCAACCCCCAAAATACCAGAAGAAACATGCATATAATTACACGCAGCATGTTTTAATTCCTGACGTGGGAGATACAGAGATGCAAGCTTTTGTTTACTCTAGAAATATTTAAAGTCCAGATCCCACTACATGCCCATGGACACCGGCCTGGGTATTGTAGGTCGTAGAGTACAGTTCAGACAATTACACAGTATCTAAAATGTATCTGTACATATTTAGTCGGGAGGCATCAGAGTTTCATTTTTAGATATTTTGTGCAGTCATTATTGACAAATTTGAAATTGCTCTTTTGAATTTAGGAAATTGCGGAGTAAAATAAATTATATGTCTTTGCACAGCCCCATAACCGAATTATATTTATTTTTATAAGAAGTTGTCAGGCCAAAAACAGCCTGTAAATCTGAGTCATTTCTGTCTCTGTATAATAATAGTTTGGTTTGAGAGGCTGCTTATCTAGCTAAGCTCAAAGCAAAAAAACAAAACAAAAAAAACAATTAAGGTAAAAATTTGCAAACTCTTTTTGCCAAGGAAATTAAAAGCATTTTGAAATTAGCAACATCTCCTCATTTAGCATATAAAAATCACAGCCAGCTTTAACCTCAGACTGTCACAATGATGTGCCTAATGCCAAACTGTCACATTCTTTCTGTTTTTACAAGGAAACATGACATGCCCTTGAGAATAAAGCATTTTGTAAACCATAAATGGTGGATAATTTAAGGTTGATTTATGGCATTCGTGGAATGTTGACAAAAAAGTGAACCAAAACCAAATCTGTGACCTGAAAACTATGAACTTTGTATTTAGAATTTCAACTAAAAAAATCCTGTATACTTTATTTTGTTTATTTTTTTTAAGGATTAGAGTTTTCAATGTTGTGTCCAGATTTTGTCTACACACTTAAATGAAATAAAACAAAATATTTAAAAAAGCTACACAGATTACAGTATCAATAGAGTAGCAGCTTTTGGTAGAATGGAAAAGTCTCATAAGATCTCAAATCACATTATCATTTTAATCTGTGGTATCAGCTTGCCATTTGTGCCGGAATGAAAAGCACAACTACATTTGCTAAGTTGCAACAATCCTATCTCGGCGCATATTTGGACCAAACTGGTGACCAACACCAGTCCGCTTCAACCTCCGACTGTCACAACGAGGAGGAGTTATCAGGGTGTTATGGGTGTGTGCAGGGTTTCTACTTAGGACCCTGGATGATAAATGAATAACCCAGTAGCAAAAATGTTGTTCACTCTGCTGCTCAGTATACAAGTACATGAAGTGGTCCTTGCAAAAATCCCATTTATGGGATGTTTACACTGTTTCAAAAGTATCCAATTATTCATGGGAAGCAAATTAATCATGTACAATGTTTTAGGTATTTGGGAACACAGATGGGCACCTGAAGGTCCTTCCAAATAACAATAATAATAATTCATAATAAAGTCCTCCATTCTCTCCCTCTTCGCATGATTTTAAGGTTAGCAAAAAGATTTCAATCATGGTTTACCAGTCACCTATAGAATCCATTTTTCCTTCAATTATACATTTCGGTACAACTTTATCACTCACAAACAGAAAACAAAACTCTTATATAGCGCAAATAAAGCAAATAACTCCTTCATCACAAACTTCAGTGTCCCATCTGTCGAAGCACATTGTGATCAGTAAAGGCTTCCCAATCTCAGAGGAATCCTATGATCCCTTCTGTAACACAGTCTCCTCCCACTGGGTCAGAGATACAAAGTCCTAGGCTAGCAAGGCAATCACCCACAGACACACACACACATATTAAAAAAAATAATAGCAATTATAGCCTTCAGCAGAAGAGGTATTTGTATAACCCATTTATAATTCTTATCATCTGTATACGTCACCTTTAGTGTCAAATACGTTTTTCTATTTTACAAGTTTTATTCAAAAGCTGTAATCTCCCCAAAGCAAATGTTCTTATTTTTAAGCCAAGTCTTATTTGAGTCTTGCTTTTTGAATCCAATTACTACAATTATATTATTTATTGAGATGCACCCTTATTTAAATATGGATAAACTAGAAATACTATACAAAGGTTTATGGCGTTAAAAGGTGTGTCATCCTCCATTCTCTATAGTTAATCATCTACTTTACTACAACACAAGCTTTAAAAAACAGCAACCTTAAAACCTTTCCCCTTTCTGCTTCTGTTTTGCAGCAACACTTGAAATTCAAGCTACAGGAGGTTTTCTCGTGAAAAAAGCCAAATGTGCAAACCCTGTTGTAAGAAAAAAAGCTTAGTCAAGCACAAGCGGAGAGCTGCCAAACACCACAGCAGCACCTGGAAACCAGCGGCACGGCCAAGGTCCTCTGTGTCTTTCTGCACACACTGCCATTGAGGAATCCCGAGTACAAACACTGAATCAGGCAAAGGCAAGTTTGCTGCAGGAGTTAAAAGGAGGACACCAAGAAGCAGAGGGAAATATTTTGATGGATGAAAGGAGAAGGCTGGGAGAAGAAGTAAGCAGAGGTGACATAAAAAAGGGTCTACCCCTGTGCTATAAACACCAGACCTGGAAACAAGATGACCAATGAAGCATTGAACCAAACAAGACTTCTCCAAACTTGAACCAAACATTGTCGCATGACAACTCCCAGTTAACAACGCTGCCTTGGACGCCTTATGTATACACCCGGTGAAGATTAATACCGGCCTTGGAGAGTGCGATTCACAAGAACAACAAAGCCCTGAGACTGAAATCAACAAAGCGATGAGACTCATTAAACAAGTCTTATTATTGGCAGCAGGCTACAGCCCGCGTGTGTGTATATCCAATGTCTGCTGGACACATTTCCGCAGCCGGTGTAAGTGCTGCCAGAGAGCATTCATATTTTTCTTTGAAATATGTACATCACACCACAGCAGAAGCAAATGCCCATGTCCTCTCCACCTCCATGAGCTCATGTTTAAAACAATCTTTCCTGACTCTACCTCTCCCTGTGTATGTGCACGTCATATACAGTGCGCATGTTGACTGATTTATGGCGGGGACCTGCAAAGACTAGCCAAGAAGGACAAAATCAGAGAAAGAAATTAAGTTATTATGAGCCTCCAAGGGATTTATTTTTGTTCCCTATACTTCCTACACAACAAATTGAGGAAGGGGATACTTTCACTGACTCTACCACAATCTTTATATTGCCACCAATGGAATCTAGTCGCTATCCAGGAACACAGGGAAGAGGCCTCAGACTGCTAGCTATATAAATATACTCCTCTTACGCACATGAGCAACCCATTACACCCACAGTTTCCCTCAACAGGGGAAAAGGAGGAGAAGTAGTGTAGAGTAATGGAATGGAATAAGGATTAAAGGAATAATGTATACTTTGTGTGTTCTTTATTTTTGCGGAGATATACATAGGTCTTTAGTAAGCCCAAATTTCATGCCTTGTTTTGTCTCAGAAAGTGAGAATTTATTGTGTTTTTCTGCGCTGTGTCACATTTAGGGACCACAGTCACACTTTTAACCTGTAAATTGACAACAGCTGTCAAAATGAGTAAACAATTGGTGCCTCGTTGTTTTCTTAGCAGTTACATTCAGCAGACGTTACAACTGACTTGCTTGTGGTTAGGACAAACCTCTGAGGCAGAGCTACTTCAGACAAATGTTCCCAAATAACAAGAAATGCTTTTCATGATTATTGGTCTGATTTGGGGCACACTACGACGCAAAAGCAGATGTATAGACTTGAGTGATCATGCTGGGATTTTCAGAAGAAAAGAATTAAAGAAAAGGTAAGAAACCAGGTATTGCCTAGATCACACGGCAAGATTTTACAACCAGTGGCCAATTTTCAACACCCGAGAGACCACACACACACGACGATTAAGTGTCTAAGGAATAACGGGTTTGGTCATACGAAGTGTGGTGTTGAGCTTCACGACAGGAGCAACACACCACACACATGCAAGAAAAAAAAAAGCACTCACCAACATTCAGATGTCAGACGAGAAATCTCGCAAAACCTCTCAAGACCAAACGTGAAGTCAGAGCAAACAAACTGGGCTGACTGGGGAGAAGCAATGGTGATAGTTTGTGGACTTGCTGGTGCACCATTGCAGTTTTTTATATCTTCTGTATTTTAGATTCCCCTCAGTGTTTACACTACACATCTCAATTACCCACTCCAACTGATGTTTACAGTTTGAAATGCAGATCTGAGGACAGCTTGGAAATCAGGGTCTTACCCAAGATGGAATCAAACACACAATCCAACAAAAAAATATTTGTTTTATTATAACTAATTAACTTATCAAGAAATATCTTTACGCAAGGCCTGTCCAAAGCGCGGCTTGGGGGCATTTGTAACCCTTGAAATAATTTTGTGTGGAGCCGGTCGCAGTTCAAGAACGGTGAAAATTTGAGGTGAAAAGTTTAGGATGAGAATTTTGGTGACAAATATGAATCTTCACAAATGAACAAAGTATAAGACAGAAAAAAATGTTTGCCGTGTTTTTATTTTTTGTTTGTTTTGAGCTTTAAGTAGAATCACATACATCCAGTGACTTTTAGTCAAAAACGGTCTTGGGGGACTCATTATTTAACTGTGTTAAATATAGCAAGGGGTTTTAAAAAAAGCTTGGTTGCTTGGTGATGGAAATAACCTTAAAACACTTCTTAGGCCAACAAAATTAGGTGAAAACAAGAATTTACAATAACATTATTGTATGGTTTTATTTTATTTTTTTTAATTAACAAATAGCTGCTTTAGGCCATTCATCAAGTATTAAACTCAGCGTAACAATCATAGCAAGAGAAATGCTCTCTGAAAATATGAAAGTTTTATATAATTTTCTCTTTTCACATGGACTAGTGTTGAAAATGTGCACGTTTGCAAGAAAGCTCAAATACAATGCATCTGGTTTACACACGTGTTTGTATTGTCCTGTATATTGTACTGTATACATTAAAATCAATTAAGTTCTTTCAAATGCCTTGGAAACTTTGACCATACGCAATTATTTTTCTTCAATGACAACTAGAATCAATTTCTCCCTTTAAACCCTTATTGCATTATCTAAAAATCCCCAAAATATTTAAAAAATCTAATGACTAACATAAAGCGCAGGATAACACAAACAGTCTGATGATTGCAGAGAATTCCTGCAACAAGGCTTCTGGGTGGACCACACATTCAGTCTCCCTTTATCTCATAGACACAATATTAGAGTGGTGCCTCCTTTAGTGCTCTGATAAAAACAAGGAAAAGAAAACTGAGAAACCTGAATGAAAAACAGACTGGAGGGGTAAAGAATGCCAGTATCAAAAAGACAAACAGAACGACTTTCTTCCGTTGTAGGGAACAGGCTGTCAAAGAAAAACTCTCTCCAACTTAAAATGTCTTTAAACTTCCTTCAGAAACCTAAACTGATATTAAAGAGTCTTAAAGAGTCTTTGTATGAAAAAGTCTTTCAGAAAAATAACTGCTGAGCATGAGAGCGGGAGAAAAGTAAAACCATCAGTCTGTAAAAGTATGTGGCAGTGAGAGTAGACCACTAACCAAGAGCATCCTGCTACGAGTTCACTCAGGGTCATGAACCCAGCGCTCCTGCCAATTACAGAGAAATGTCCACATCCCGCCAGTGGTCAAATAACTTAGTGGGCTTTGGCTCACAGCAGTGTGTGTTTGTGCATGCCTCTGTGTCATTCATATTAATGGTGACATATGGTTCACATGATGATGACATAATAATGTTTTGGATGCTGTCTGAACACTGGTTGTTTAAATTCATATATTTGGAAAGTAGCTGACCGTGGAGTTTGCATGATACATACGTGATTGTGCTAATGTTGCATTCATTTGCGCCATCACCAAACAAATTCAATTCAATTCAAGCTGCAAGGTGCAGGTCTGTTAAGCAGGAGACTGCATTCTGGGTAGCTGAGCAGATATCCTAAATAATTATTCTTTAGAATAATCTGAACGTGTACAATGTAATAAACATTAGTATAACTTAAATGTTATTTTTTATTAACTTCGAAATAAGTAAGAGGTAGACATATGTTTTTCAATTTTCTAACAAAAGTAATAAATTGGCAGCAGCTTTTGTGAAAATGGCTCATAAAATTAAATTTTTCACTCAAGGTCAAGGTAATGCAAGAATATTATACAGGCCTATGCCTACTTAGCATGGACAAATGCATTAGTTCAAGCTTTATCAATGTAAAAATATTAGATAGGTTTGTTAAGACTGGATGACTAGTAGGTGTGTAGCAGGAACTCGTCGCAGAAGATCTTGACATTAAAACACCACAACGCTTCTCGTTAAGGTGACTCATGAGCACTAGCCATGCTCTATTCCTTATGAAGCTGGAATAGAATATGCCACAACACTTCAGTTATTTGTTAAGCAGGGTTTGGGGTTTCCAGTGGGAGCTATAAATGCAAAAGAGGAACAAACAAGACCCCAGAAATGTGTAAGCACAACCAAATTGTTCATATGCTGAAAGAGGCAGAAAACGTAGCTATCACCACCGAATAAGGGTACATGGAGCAGCACAACATTCACGATACACACGATACAAAAGCTACTTTAAATGTTGTACTGCATACCGTGCATAGTTAAAACACTGTCGTAAGGTCTGAAGAGATAAAAAGAAATCAGAAAAAGGAAGAACAATTACTTGAGTTTGTTATATATAATTTTTAAATATATATAATAAAACATATATATATATAGTTGAGAGTTTGCACCTTATTATCAATGACACCGCATGAAATTAGGTTAATTACATGAAAATAAACACTTCATATGCAGTTCAGTTTATAAAGATTATTAGATTTGCAAGTTTTCTGCTTGAAACAAGCTCATTCTAAAAAATCCAAATGATTTGTGCATTTCCAGTAAAATGTGGGGTGAAAAGCATATTTTTCTTTTCTTTTTTTTTTTTTTAACATATTGCACAAGCCTTTTTTTATCATGACGTCATGCAGAAGAAAAATGTGTTTCAGTTTTATCTAATTGTTTGGGATGATAAGATTCCAGCGCTAATGTGTACAAGATTACTGGGAAAAAGACCAGGAGTTGGAAAGATGGGTAAACACCGCCTCTGGTGTTCAGCTGAAAATACTTGATCTATCGCAGAAACCCCCTTGACGTATGGTGGTGCACAAGCACACACTTCTGCCCAGAGACAAACAGTGGGAGTGGGTGAACAAACGTGTTTGAGTGCGTGTGTGTGCGTGCATGGTAGTTTTCATGTCTGGGCATGTCTGCTTCCAGCCTGCTACTGGAGACATCGGACCCTGGTAACAGAGCTCTCAGGAAAAGATCATCACCATCTAAATACACACCCAGCCACCCACAAAGACATTCCCATCAATCCAAGAACTGGACACTTCTTGGAGAACAACAACAGTAGCCAATAATAACATTAGTAAATCTATCCACATTAACAGTGATGATCAACAACACATGAGCGATGGCAAAAAAAAAAAAAAACCATTTCAACTTCAGCGATTCCTATCTAGTTATTAAACCTTAAGGCCATATGATACCTCAAACTTATTTTTGCAGCTACTTCTCATAAGACACAAATAAACATATACGTAAACATCTGCTCACCACCATTATCCCCCCTCATGTATGTCATTCACCCCTACAACCCCCACAATGTACCCCATTTCTCTTACAAAAACAACCCTTACCTACCCTCCCCCTCAATTTCAAGCATCCCCTCCACCAACCCCACCCACCTCTCATCTTCAGACCCAAACATCCAGGCTACCAAACGCACACACACACACACACACACACACACACACACACACACACACACACACACACACACACACACACACACACACACCATGAGACCCTTAAACAAAACCTCACAGACTCACTCCTACTTTGCACTTGAACATAAACATCCAAGCAACACCCCTGCCCCCTCCGTGACACTAACAGGAATGCTAGGACCAGCTGGTTGAGAAAATAAAAAACGTAGAACACCAAAACAGGAAATGCATCACTGGGGCCTATCAGAGGGCTTTATCAGGCTGGTGGCACCCCTTCTGAGAACATGGGTGGTGCCATGGATGACTGGTTGATCAAAGTGGAAGCTGTGTTGAGAGGGGAGTTGCATGCACGCAACTCAAGAAAAAGTTTCATGCGTGTGTGTGTATTGGTATGTAAATGATTGATATATAGATATGGGGAAACTGAAGGAAATGCGGGTAGCAATAGTAAATGCTGCAAACTCAAATTGAGGATCAAATAACAGAAAAAAAAGATAAAAATGCAGAAGACAGAGTTGAGACAGATTGCAGAAATATAGAAAATATTTGAGAGAGAGAAAAAAGAGGGGTTCATTTGCTCTGCATTTCTATACTGATCATCATTTCTTTACTGCATCTGTATTTCATACGGTGATGAGTTAAAACGAATTTACTGCAAAGAGCTTCAAGCTTAAAAAAAAAAGATCTGCGTGCAAGATCCTGCTCTATTCTCCATAATTCATGTTCTCTCCCCACCAAGCTCTTATGACACCTGCACACATACACTCCTAACAAGCCACATAAACACAAAATTTTACTTGAGAAAAATCTCCAAATCAAAGAAGGGTTCAGCAAAGTTTCAGCAGCACTAAAGCTCCTCTTTTGATTGGCCTCACCACCTACAAATGCAGTGAGTGAACTAGATGATTCCTTTCTTCTATTAGCCTCCAAACCTGCAACAAACAAGTACTTTCAAGAGAAACTAAAGCTGCAATGCATGAAAACTGGATAATAAATGACTTTATTATCCAATCACATTTTTGTTAACTTTTTAATGAGGCCATTTTTCTCAGTCTAAGTGTACAGAAGCAGCCTCATTGGTAGTCCCTCAGAGCTCCTCACAACCCTGCTGCTGGCCCCACCAGCTGTTCTTCTATCATTGCAGTAAAAGATATTAGGAAGTTAGTCCTTAATGTTTTATGCCATGTGTGATCCAGGCTACTGATCAATGCCTAAAACTGTCAAATTTTTGTAATCTACTAACATAGGAAGGTGGTTTTGCCCCGAGGCTCCCAATTTCATCGCTTTTCCGTTCATTAAACTTGAATGGAAGAGGAAGTTATGTAAATCACAGATTCTTTGTTAGAAACACGAAAGTTCTTTTTATTTGTTTTGAAGATCTGCAACAATCAATCTTCCCTTGGTGAAAGCTTTAGTTTTAAAGCTAACAGTAAGTTAAGGACTGACCAGATTATCCTCATTAATGCATGAAAGAATAAACATTAATTTGATTGTTTATGAAACTTAAAACCCAGTGCATAAAAATACAACCTGTCGGTTGGTGAAACTGAAAACCAAACACACGAGTGCCCAATTGATCGGTTTAACTGCATAACAGCTACAGTTTTTAAATTATTTTCCTTAAAATAAATGGTGTTTGTCAAAATTTGTTCAAAAAATATAAAAAAATAACACAAATATTTTCAAATCTTATGTCAACAAAAATGTACAAAATCAAAAACCCGCCTCACCTTCAAAAGACACCATGTGTTTTTTTTTTCTATCTAACAAAACTAACCAAATACACACAGGGTGGGCAGTAAATACACATCACATTACTACTGAGTATATTTGTTCTAGCTGCCAAGATAATAACCGCCAAGATAGGTACTTGAATAAAAGCAAATAAGAAATCCACCAATCAAACCAATACTGATTTGCAGTTTTCTTAAACATCTGATTTGCCAATCCCAATTTGAACAGGTTCTGATATTGTTCAAGAAGCACATCCAGTCTTTTTGTGCTATTGCTAAAACTATAAAAGAAAAGTAAAAGCAGGAAAGGTAAAATTGATGAAAAATCAATCCCTTCCTCCCTGCCTATAGACATACCCATTCACTTAAGTTCATAACATCAGGTAATAATGCATTAACTAATAAAATCATTTTAAGCAGGGCTGCTCAAACCTTTTGAGACCAAGATCTACTTTTTCTCTCACCAGCCGCCTGAGATCTACCTCACAACACAAAGACACAAAAATTGCAAATTAAAC